>JACTOM010000032.1:3748715-3782592 GCA_015832385.1 Elymnias hypermnestra
TATATTTAAATATATATATATATATATATATATATATATATATATATATATATATATAAGAAAGTTTATACGCGAAAAACCATTAAGAATACATAAACGAAATACATTAGACTTCTGTATATATTTAAAATATCCTGATTAACTTACAATACCTTATAAATATACTATTAAAAGCGATGTCGTCCCAATGATGTCTTTTGTATTACTATTAAAGCCTCAAATAATACGAGTACTGCAGATTTTAAAGCAATATTGTCTGTGATGAGCTATAGTACTGACTGTGATAGTAACTAAAATATCATTACTTGATTTAATAAAAGGTAGAAAAAATATTTAAATATTATTATAAGTCGTTATTCATGAATACGTATAGGATTTGGTTTATAATAAATAAAAAAAAGAAGTAATAAATTTTATATAGCCTGGAATTGCCTAGGCAGTCATAATATTCTAAGATTTTAATGTGTGCCGTTTGTTAAAGAATTGTTAATATATGCAAAATAATCACCTTTATAAATCCACTGTTTTCAATCCAAAGTTTTCGAATAAGAAATCAGCGGTTTCTGCCTCTGCCTCGATATGCTGGTCTGATTTAGAGCATAAGTCTTCAATCTCATTGAATAACTGATTCATTTCGTCTCCATCAAATTCTGCAAAAGTATAACGCGTATAAGAATTTCCTGTTAATATGCCAAATGCAATGACTACATTGTTAACAAAAAACATTATTTTAATAAATTTAAGTAAAAACTTAATCCCAATAAAATATAACCCTGGAATGTGTTACAATGAATCCATGTTTAATATTAGTGAGGGTCATGTTTTTATTAGAATTTAAACGAAAACTGTCTTCTAATTTTTAAGTTATATTATAAAAGAAAATTTAACCAATCGTGTTCTATTAGTTAAATTAATCTTTTATCTGAATGGCACTTTTCTCTCTTATAATTTCATGTAATAAATAGTAACTTTATAAGAGAGAAAAGGGGTCAGTGGTTCTTTACCCGCTACCAACGGTGAGCTCCCGCCACTTATTTGAGCTCCTCCCACGCTTTAATTAATCGATGTGTGATTTCCTGTAAACTAGAAATACTAACAGAGAAATATTTAAATGTAAGTATATAGAATGGGTTCGTAAAGCAGCAGTTATTACAAAAAAAACACAGTTCCATTGTGATCGATGGTTTTATTCTTAGATAATAAATAAGACCTTAGATTGCGATGAGTCTCAGCTAAAGTTTGTTTTATAGTTGGAAAAGTTAGGTATTTAGGATAAGAGGAGTTTCCGGAGTATTAGGGTTAGGACTAGGACATTACTGCCGCGGACATTTCAGAACCTGCGATCACCAACCCGCCTGGTTGGTGATCACAGGTGCTGACCTGCTGGCACCGATATGACCGCCATTTATAGGTATGGTAATTAGATAGGAAAAGTTAGGTATTAAGGATAAGAGGAGTTTCCGGAGTATTAGGATTAGGACTATGACATTACTGCCGCGGAGAGGAGAGTGTAGAGCGGTAGTAACAGCTCGAGGCACCCGGGGTCGCTTACCCGCATGCTTAATTTAGTAACCGGACAGGTTATCTAACTAAGCACCCTCTGGGTAATATCTCCTAAACTATACTCGTAATATTACAACTTCGTCAATAGGCGTATAATTATAAATTGTATTGGAACTATTATTTTTGTAAAATAAACATCAGCAGTAAGATCTTTTCGTCCAATATCCCTCAGTGCCAGAAGACCAAAGTCTTCGAACAGTGCGTGTAGTCAGTGATCACCTATGGATCGGAAAAGTGGTCGCAGTCTATGGGCCCTACTCGAAAACTCAAAGTTACACAGCGTGCGATGGAGAGAGCTCTCCTGGGAGTTTCTCTACGGGAACAAATTAGAAAGGAGGAGATCCGTAAAAGAACCAATGTCACCGCCATAGGTCTAAGAATCAGGAATCCGAAATGGCAATGAGCGGGACACGTAATCCGACGAATCGATGGACATTGGGGCCCCGGAAGGCGCAGTATAGACCCACCACAAGGTGGACCGATGAAAAGTCGCTGATAGCCACTGAAGCCGGTGCAAGAGCGGGCACAGTAGGCATCAGTAGTTGAGACCTTTGTCCAGTAGTGGACGTCCATCGGTTGAAGTGAGTGAGTGAGAAACTCATTCTCTAAAGAGTTGCAACTGAACTTGTCCCAAGGGTATGGATCCGCTTAGACAATGATGATTGGTGACTTAATCCAACTGGCAACTAAAACCCAGGTTTTACCTAGTTCACACACGCAGAGCTTACATAACATGGATACGAGTACACTAGGCTAATTTTAAGAAAAAATGTATTGTTTGTGAACTTTTGTAGATTTTGGTAAATAGTCTTTTAATGTTATTAGTATCAGAAAGTACAATTTATAAATGTCATTTTATGTCATTAATAATACGTACGTTTAGGGACATTAAAATTTTCACACTTAATATAAAAAATTTTAATGACGGTGGCCTCCGCTCGATGTATTTTGCATTACGCTGAACTATTACTATAAAAGCCTCAGATAATACGAGTACTGAGACAGAGACGGTAATAGTACGACGGAATACAAACATGTGCTGAGCTGTAGAACTGCTAATGTTTTTAAATAAATAATGTCGGTAGTCATAAAGAAATTATTTAACAGAATACATTTAACATTACTCCGAACTATCACTTTACAAGCTCCAATCTTTACTTCTACTGAAATTAAAGAGATAATGAAACAGAATAAAAATAGTCCGTTCTAAGTTATAATATTGTGAGAAAATGTTAACAAAAACAACATAATACTGTTAGTTCTTAATAAATAATAGTTAAATATTTATGACTATTGAAACCTTGTTTCTGAACATATTTTTTATAATAAAATCTGTCAGTTGATTATCTTCTGAGTTTTAGTCCTATTATTTGTTGTAATTAAATTAGGACAAAATTACAGGCTATAGCTTCAAAGCAAATAAAAGCTTATGAGCCACGAAAGCTTGCTTTATAAGGACGTGTTGAGGAGTACAGTAACTTTTAAAAAATATTTCAATCGTTCTTTAATAAATTAACAAGTTACTATTATTAGTTAAGTATAAATATGTACATATTTTCCACCCTGTGTTATTATGTACATATATTAATTGTATATTGGCAATGTACATATATTATCAATAATATTTTAAAGCCCAAATCTTTTCGTTTATTATGCTGCTTAACATATTACTTCTATTCCTCTATGTATTCCAGCACATCACATTTTATAAATTAGCACAAAACTATATTTTAAAGAATAAAACAGCATTTGTAAAAATAATAGAACAGAACAACCGCACGCCATCTTCTGCATCTTATTGCAAAATCCCCAAAGCCCCCATTTATTTTTTGAAATATAAACAAGGCTTTAGGTTCGCCGGTATCATATATATATCATTAATTAAAAAAGGATGTATATATATATATATAATGAATTCTTTACATGCATATATGTAGGATTGTGTCCGGCACAAAATGGTAAGAGTTATGAAGCTATTAAAATGTACAAAAATTCCGGGCTCAGAGTTTTAATAAAAAACTCTGCAAATTTAATAATTGATTTATCTTTTAGTTAATTATGCTCATATAGCTCCTCGCACAAGACCATAGTATGACGCGTATTGACTACAAATGCCATAAACTTGGAGAAAAGTTTGTTCTATTTGCAAAAAAAATATTATGATACTATCGTTGCATAGTTACCCATTTATTTATATACACATATTTCAAAATATATTTAATTTAACATTATTTATACAATAATTATTATTATATACAATTCTTCTTTATATCGCAATGATTTTCGTACGCATCTACCTTCACACTTTCGCAGAGCCGATGTTCTTCGAACTATGTCGTTTGAATTACGCTGTTCTATTGCTCCAATAACAGCAAATGATTAGATTACTGCGATTAGTAGAGCAATAAAACGACGAAATGCAATTATACTTGTAATTCTGTAAAAATAATATGAGCCTAAATAAGTGTGGTTGAGTAAAAAATATGGTCGGGCTAGTAATATAAATGGTGTAAAGAATTGGTACATATAGTACGAGTGACACTCAAATATTCCATATACACAACTTCCTATACACACCGATGAAGTTCAAATGATTTCTTTTCCATTACGCTAATCTATAACTCTAGTAGTTTCAAATGGTATGAGTAAGCCATATCACTGTTTACCTTTGTCTTTTATTATACGCTTATTTATATATAATTTCCTATTCTACATTAAATATAATTATAGAAAAAGTATCATAAGTTAACGTATTTCTTTATATTGTTTTTATAATAAACATCTAGAATTATGACACTGTATCTTATAAAAATCCTGATTCAAAATATTGTATTTTGCATTACGCTGTACAATTACTATAATAGCATCAGATGGTAAGAGTCCTGATACTATTAAAGCGCTTGTACGGCGCAATACAAATAGTCCGTGCTGAGTAGCAGTATTTAACCCAACAACAAACATTAGATAGTTATTGGCTTCTGTTAAAAATCACTTATAATTATGGCTGTGAATTTATTTATTTCATTTTCGTATCGTTTTCATTATTTTGCAATTCTGAACGATTATAGGAGCTCACAAATAAAAGAAAACAAAGTCGACTACAGCAATTTTATGTCTTTGTCATTTGTGAACATCGTCGTCACACTATAAACTAACAAACAATTATGATTTCTACATCTTCAAGTACATAATACATAAAATATTTTAACAGGTTATTCTTTACTCCATGTACAGAGAGATGCTTCAGTTTTTTTCTTTACATTTCCCTACTTCTCGAAAAGTCGAGTCACCCATCTCATTGATATTTTTTCTGTCATCTCATTGCCTCTCTTGATCCACTCGGTAAATATTGAAAGCCATAAATACAATACACTGCGAAAAGAATACATCATAATTTCTTTTGAATGCACTTCAGTACTTGCGTTTACAGCTAAAAAATCTCGAACTAAAGCAATGAACGGTGTATTTCCGTTTCATTTGTTGTCCAACATAAAACAAGGTAATGATTAAAAGCACGAAAACTGTTCCCATTTTACATTGACTAGCGAAGCAACAACCACGTTAACCATGTTATTAACCCTCAGTTCAGTCTAAGTCACCTTTAGAAGGTGATGAAGGAGAACTTTTATTACTATAACAAGTATGGACCACCATCTCACGCTATATTAATATTTCGAAATTCGGTAGATCTGCATTTATAAACAACAGTTTCCTATGAGTTTTTAGAAAATGATTGGTATCATAACTATTAGCTGCCGAATATAGAAATGATCTTTAGCCATTTCATGATAAAGAAGTAAATATTCACAACCATTTTATAAAAAAAAGAGGTTATCATGATTTTACAATACTTTGTACGAGATTAGTATGGCTCTCAAACAGATGAAGAACAGCTAGGCCCCTGGTGATCACGGAATCACAGCGGAACTCCTGAAGGCGGGTGGGAAACCTATTCTTAAAGTCCTTCAGCGAATGTTCAATTCCGTCATCCTGGAAGAAACGGTGCCAAGACATGGCATAGGGGCGTGGTAGTTCTATTCTTCAAGAAACCAGGGCGGTGTTGAGATCTTTGCAGAGATGCCGAATTAACCACCGCTATATACACGTGTTGAAGTGCTTGTACGAAAACGCCACCATGTCAGTCAGTATACAGGACCATAGCACAGAGTCTATCCATCTGCAGCGTGAAGTGCGACAGGGAGATGTAATCTCTCCGAAGCTCTTTACTGCGGCGTTGGGTGACCTCTTTAAGCTTATGGAATGGAAAGGACTGGGCATTAACATAAATGGTGTGTACATAACTCATCTACGGTTTTCCGATGACGTGGCCATTATGGCAGAGACTCTGGAAGATCTCAATGCAATATCGAGTATTCATAGCTTCTCAGCAGGTGGGCCTAAAAATGAACATGGATAAAACTTAAGTAATGTCCAATATCCATGTTCCGCTCTACCGTTTAGAACTCTGCACTCGTAATTGTAGACGAATATACATACCTGAGGCACATAGTCCAGCTAGGTAGGTCCAATTGCGACAAGGAGGTCAATCGCCGAATCTAACTCGGTTGGGCAGCATTCGGGAAACAACGGCAGATATTTTCCTCCGATACCCGTCAGTGCCTGAAGACGAAGCTCTTCGAACAATGTTGCCAGTGATGACCTGCGGCTCCGAAACGTTGTCGCTGACTATGGGCCTCATACGAAAACTCAGAGTAGCTCCGCGTGTGATGGAGAGGGCTATGCTCGGAGTTTCTCTACGTGATGAAATCAGAAATGAGGAGTTCCGTAGCAAAACCAAAGTCACCGATATAGCCCTACGAATCGCGAACCTAAAGTGGCAATGGGCGGGGCACATAGTCCGACGGACCGATGGACGTTGAGGCCCGAAGGTGCTGGAGTGACGACCCCTCATCGGGCGGCGCAGGTAGGGGGACACCCCACAAAATGGACCGTCGACATAAAGAGGGTCGCCGGTAGCCGATGGAGCCAGGCGGGACAAGATCAGGCCTTGAGGACATCATTACGTGAGACTTATGTCCAGCAGTGGACGTCCATCGGATGAAGCGACGATGTGTTATCGTCCAGCTAGTTAGAAACCAGTAATATTTTGTGTTCATAGTTATCCAAATTCTTTTACAGCGTCAGAGGTTAAGAGAAGGTGTGATTCGATAATCTTAATATTATATTTTTATTTTATCTTGTCATTTGAGGGATCACTAATTATTTTTTAAATAATATTCATAAGATTAAAAACATAAAATACCGTTATTTTTTAATATAATAAATCACAATCATCACACGGATGATAGTGATATGTTCAATAACAATAGCCAACAAGGAAGGTCTATTGACAGACTACTTTTCTATTACATATAAAAATAAGCTGTACCCACTTATCGCTAAAGGAATCCTTACCGTGGGCACCCAGGTACTTTCTAAAACTATAATTTAAATAAGGTTCCTATGTGATCGACTGGCTTCTCACCCGCCAGGGACAATGAGCTCCGACTCGTACTATGAGCCCCCCTCCCAAGTTAAGGGATTCCTGTTTATAATGGGCTTGCAGCGTATGATCTTTTTTAAAGGATTTTATTGAGACTAAAACCTAAAAAGACTAAGACTAAAAAGAGTTTACATGTAGAGAGAAGTCTCTAAGGTATTATTTAAACGAGGACCGAGGTCCATATCAGTTGTCAGGAGAAACTGTGATGCTTGTAATGCGCTATGCGCGATATCGTCATAATGAGATGTATGAATCACCCATGCATATTGTCGAATCGATTGCAGCAGAGGCCAGGAGCATCTGATAAGGGACCGTCTACACATGGACCCGACTTGAATATTATTATTATTGGATAATTCATTTATTTTAATGTAATTTATGATTACAAAATAATATATTTTTATTTATATTATTTTACATACTTATGTAAATATATTACAGCCGCAAAATAAACATCATTAGTGGACATTAAAAATATTAGTACGATTATAAATATCAATATTTACATAATACACATAACTTAATTTATATAACGAGGGTTTTCGATAGATGTATTTTGCCTTTTGTATTACGAACTATTATCATAAAATAATAGAAGTACTGACACATTTACAGCAATAGGACGACGGAGTACAAATAGTCAATACTAGTAAAAGACCTATAATGTTATTAGTGGTAGTCAATAAAAATTATCAAACATCATTTATGACAAAATTGATTAAAGCTCTAGATTCAAAAATTACTATAAGGAACAATTACATAGAGAAAGTTTATGAGGCGAGGAATCTAGGTATCAATTTTGACTCAAATCTGTATTTCGAGTCATACATATCTAAGATTATCAATAATTCCTTCTACAGATTGAAAATCCTGTACAAAATAAGACCTTACCTTAATGTAGAAGTTAGATAACTTATGCAAATGGAAAGAACAAAGAAATTAATACAGAGAGTCCAAAATACCTGTGCACGGTTCGTCTATTCCATTGCTTCAGGCCGACATATAACTCCTTACCTGAACAAGGCCAATATGCTAAATATGTCAGCCCGAAGAAATCTACATCTAGCCACCTTATTATTTTGCGTTATATCATCAGGTAAGCCGGAGTATCTGTTTTCAAGGATTTAATGGGGAAGATAGCACGATAGATCCACCAAGAGGTTCGGCTTGTCAAATAGCCCTCCTAAGACACAAGACCGCCGCATTTAGTGGAAGTGTCAGGCTTGCTTTCTTAAAATTTGGAATATTATCCCATCCCCGGTTACCCTCCTCTGACATAATGACTACGTCATCGGCAAGAGATGAGTGATGAGTGATGTACTCGCCGTTGATGTTGATGCCCAGTCCGTTCCACTCCAAAAGCTTAAAAAGGTCTTCCAGCGCCGGAGTGAAGAGCTTCGGGGAGATAACATCTCCTTGTCGCACTCCACGCTGCAGTTGAATAGACGCTATGCTTTGGTCCTGAATACGGACTGACATGGTAGCGTTTTCGTACAAGCGCTTCAAGACGTGTATGTACTGGTAGTCAATTCGGCATCTCTGTAAAGATCTCAACACGGCCCATGTTTCCACTGAATCGAAGGCTTTCTTATAGTCCACGAACGCTAAGCAAAGTGGCCGATTATACTCTTCAGTCTTCTGTATAATCTGCTGCAGCGTAAAGATGTGGTCTAAAGTGCTAAAGCCTTATCGGAATCCGGCTTGTTCGGGAGGCTTGAAGTCATCAAATCTGTAAATGAGACGATTCGTAATGACTCTCGAGAACAGTTTGTAGACATGACTGTATAGCGCGATAGGTCTGTAGTTCTTCAATAAGGTGTTGTCGCCTTTCTTGAAGAACAGAACCACCACGCTCCTATGCCACTCCGGCACTGTGCCCTTGAAGATGACGGAATTGAACATTTGCTGAGGGACTATGAGTATCGTCGAACTTGGAAGCGAGACTATTCGTAGTGACCCTCGGGAATAGTTTATAAATATGAAGTAGCAGCGCAATAGGTCTATTGTTCTTCAATAAGGTGTTGTCACCTTTCTTGAAGAACAGAACTACCACGCTCCTATGCCATGCCTTTGGCACCTACTACAAAAACAATACTAGAGAAAACAATAAGATCTATGAATAATAAAATATTAAAAAGGGGGCTTTAGGTCGTTGCATTTTTGTAAAATATCTGAAATACAAAAGGTTATTCATACACCAACATAACTGACGTCAGTAACGCATTCGCTATTATAAAAGCACGCAACGGTAGCTTTATGACCTATTTTTATTGAAATAAATATCTAGACTAGTTGAATTGAAAACGTAAAGAATACTAAAACAAAACGAGCTTTCGTTTTTATTTCTTGAAAGCTGGAATTTATATTGGATTGTGAAAAAGGTAGACATAAAAACGGTGTCACGAGATTACTTTTTNTCCGTATTGAAGGTTCGCAGATCACGTTTTTGTGATTTGGAGATCTGTCTGTTGATACGCCGGTAATCGGACGCGTCCGCTGCTGACTGTAAGCTCATTGTCTGTCTTTGCTCCATGAGATTGAGAGTGTAGTTAGACAATCTCTTGGTTTTCTTTTAATGGGCGCTGAAGTACTTAGCCCCAACCATATGGACAGTTTCTACTAGCCTATTGTTAACCTCATCAATAGATTCGCTTTCCTCAAGGCGATCGAAGCGGTTTTTCAGCTCTAGTTGAAAGCTCTCGGGGTCTTGGATTTGGGCACGAGTAGGTCGGAGCGAATACTTCACCAGTCCGTACCGTTCTCTACATCCTCATCCGGATGTGATGATGTGGGTGCGTAAACCTGGATGACCTTCAGTGAATACCGTTTGGTGATTCTAAATATCAGGTACGCTACCCTGTTGGACACGCTGTTAATTTGTACAATGCTATTGACGATGGATTTGTTGACAAGGATTCCCACACCACTTTGAGATTGAATTTCACCTTCCCGGTAGTAAACAAATTACCGGATTCGAGGAATATCGTGTCCTCCCCCTCTTTACGGACTTCGGACAATCCTATAATATCCCACTGTAACTTGTTTACTTTTCATCGGTCCTCAAATTACGTGCTTTGTATGTTGCCAGGTCAAGTCGTCGGGGTTGGCAGCGGAATCTCTTCCGGAGATCTTAGCTCCCTCTGCCCCGCCGTTACTATAACCGCTGCCAGAGCTAGGAATAGCGGGGCTGCCGGGGACTCGGGGCCGTCGCTGCCTTGTGACTACCTTTATAGTGGTTTTGCCGATAATCACCACGCTTGGCAGGCGGGTTGGTGATCGCAGTACTGACGTTCTCGCACTACTGCTCGTTATCGGTCTGTGGCATTTAGGGCAGCTAAAGAGAATGGTTATACCGCCATTTGTCGGTCGCCAGAGCCTCGTCGGTAGGCGCAGGGTGCACCGTGTGCAGGTGAGGTCGGCGTTTGGAAAAACGGACTGGGACGCGTTTTCCCCTTACACACCCCCAAAACACGTACTTAATTGAAATGGCCGTCCCAAACACTCATAATTTACAAAAAAACTATATCGGAGAAAATCAGCAAATATGATGGAAGCGCGCCAATCTGGTCAGAGGCGACATACCCCTTATGGTTTCTATACAGCATCGTACCGAAACACAAATTTCTTTGTTTTGGTGGTACGTCTTTGCTGGTAGGGTGGTAACTTGCCACGGTCGAAGCCTCCCACCAGACCGGACTCAGACAAATTAGAAAATACAATTTTCTAAATTCGTACTGCCGGGGATCGAACCCGGGACCTCTGCTAGCAAGGCGAGTACTCGCACCACTGCGCCTGAGAGATCTAGTAGAATAAGCATTTAGAAAGAATATTTAAAACGAGCAGTAAAGAGAATAGACACGAAAGTGACAATAGAAAGTCTCAAGAATTCCTAGATATCCTAAAACAAAAATTAGCATTGAAATATCACAGACTTAAAAGATACGGGAAAGCGCAATAAAGAAGAAACGATAACATTAGTTTTAAGAAAAAAAAAAGTTCTATAGAAATAACAAAAGTCTGATGCAGTTACCTCCACTAACAGCAATCAAGAAAAGGTCTAGAAAGCTAGCTATAGAACAACAATTAGCAATATTTTGGTCAGGTATCTGGGAAAAACAAGTATATCAAAAAAACAAAGCAGAGTGAACTTTGTAGATTTTGTAAAATAAACACTTATTGTTATTAGTAGTAGTAACTACAATTTATAAACATCATTTTATGTCATTAATAATACGTATGTTTAGGGACATTAATAATTCACACTCAATATACAAAACTTACTTTAATGACGGTGGCCTCCGCTCGATGTATTTTGCATTACGCTGAACTATTACTTTAAAAGCCTCAGATAATACGAATACTGAGACGGTTACAGTAATAGCACGACGGAATACAAATAACTTGTGCTGAGCTGTAGAACTGATAATGTTTTAAAATAAATACTGTCGGTTGTCATAAAAAATTAATTTAATAGAATACATTTAACATTACGCTGAACTATCACTTTACAAACTCCAATCTTTACTAATACTGAAATTAATTAGATAATAAAACAGAATAAAAATAGTCCGTTCTAAGTTGTAATACATACTGTTAGAAGATCTTAACGAAAACTACATAAAACTGTTAGTTCTTAATAAATAATAATAATATTTATAACTATTGAAACCTTGTTTCTGAACATATTTTTTATAATAAAATCTGTCAGTTGATTATCCTCTGAGTTGTAATCCTATTATACTCGTATGTTGTAACCCTATTATATGTTGCAATTAAATTAGGACAAAACTACAGGTTGTAGCTTAAAAGCAATTAAAAGCTTATGAGCCACAAAAGCTTGCTTTAAAAGGATGTGGTAAGGAGTACAGTAACATTTAAAAAAATATTTCAATTGTTCCTTAAAAAATTAACAAGTTACTATTATTAGTTAAGTATAAATATACACATATATTCCACCCTGTGTTATTTATGGCAATATACATGATTATTAATAATATGTTAAAACCAAACCGATCTTTTCGTTTTTTATGCTGCTTAACACCTCACTTCTATTCCTCTATGTATTCGAGTACATCACCAGTTTATAAATTAGCACCAAATTATATTTTGAAAAATAAAATAGCATTTGTAAAAATAATAAAACAAAATAACCGTACGCTATCTTCTGCATCTTATTGCAAAATCCCCAAATGTATGTAGATTATCTTGCCGCGAAATCCCCAAAGTCCTCATTTTATTTTTTAAAATAAACAAAATACCATTAATTTAAAAAAGGATCTATGATCGAGTGGTGAGGACTGAACTATGGTCAACGTTATCTGCGTACGGGGTGAGGGGTAATCTTTGAAGTCTCTCTATAAGGGTTCCAATGATTGTGTCAGAATAAACGTGCGTACAGGGAGTGGTTTCCTGTCGAAAGAGGTGTCCGACAGGGATGTGTTGCGTCACCATTCCTGTTCAACCTATTCATGGATAACTGTTTGACAGATTGAAAAGAAAGTATGTATGGGTTAAGAATGAATGCATTACTCATCAAATGTTTTGATCATCAGCGTAGTTACTCTACGCTGATGATCAAAAGCGGTGAGAGAGGGTCAGCTGCGATCACCAACCCGCCTGCTAAGCGTGGTGATTATTGGCAAATCCACAAATGATGACGACAAGGGAGCAACGGCCCCCAGTACCCGGCAGCCCCGACGACTTGACCTGGCAACATACAACACACGCACTTTGAGAACCGACGAAAAAGTCTTTGAGCTGGAAGAAGCTGTAAGCAAGTTACACTGGGATATTATTATCCGAAGTCCGTAGAGAGGGGGAGGACACGATAATTCTCAAATCCGGTAATTTGCTATACTACCGGGAGGGTGAACATCAATGCCAAGGTGGTGACGGGTTCCTCGTTCACAAATTTCTCGTTAACAATATTGTCCAAATAAACAGTGTGTCCAACAGGGTAGCGTACTTTATACTTATTACTATATATTGCGCTGCTAAGTCGTGTCTGTAAACTGTTCTCGAGGGTTATCATGAATCGTCTCGCCAGCAAGTTTGACTACATCCAGCCCCCCGAACAAGCCGGTTTCCGAAAAGGCTTTAGTACCATAGACTACATCTTTACGCTGCGGCAGATTATACAGAAGACTGAGGAGTATAATCGGCCACTTTGCTTGGCGTACGCGGACGTACGTGGAGAAAGTCTTCAATTCAATGAAAACATGGGCCGTGTTGAGATCTTTGCAGAGATGCCGAATTGACCACCGGTACAGTTGACCACGTGTTGAAGAGTTTTTTTTTTACTAGTTTTCCCCCGATATGGTTGTCGGAGACCTTTTTTGACTAATGGTTTTGTTATTCTTTTAATGCTAATATTTTTTAAGCTTAACAATTTTTATACTTCCTGTATCTTATTATTTTAGTTTTTTTACTATTTCTTATGTTATTTTATGCTATATTTTTCAATATAATTATTATATTTTAATGCCTTATACTACGTCTCGTTTTTACAATAGTTTTGTTTAGTCTGCTTTATTTTAGTTATTACATTTGTTTGTACTATTTTCCTTCTTTCTACTTTTAATTGCTATTGTGCTTTTTATATTCTCTCTCTCAGTGTTATCTTTATTAGTTTACATTTTCCAACTTAGTCTATTACATTATAATTCTTTCACTTTGTATGTATTCCTCTTATATTCTAGTCTGTACCTTCTTTCCCTTTCGTATATTTTACATGTATCTTAGTTTTTGTTTTACTTTAATCTTTCCTAATAATTTTTACATTCTTATTTCGCAGTCTTAATTAATTTTACTCTTATATTATTTCGTGTTTTCTGACTACATACTATTTTTACTGCCTGCCAATCCGCAGTGGAGCAGCGTGGTGGGTCTATGCTCTAAAAACCCTCGCTCCTCGGAGTGAGGAGGCCTGTACCTAGCAGTGGGACGTTAATGGGCTGCTACTTACTTACTTACTATTTTTACTACTTTACATTCTCGTTTTACTTTGTTACATCCTTTTAAGTTTATCCTTTTTTCTGTTATAGTCTATACATTATATTACCTTATCTATATTCTAGCCTTGTCTTTGCTTTGTATTTACATTCTATCTTCATTTTAGGGATATTCCTGATTTGTTTTAATCAGTTGTTTGCGGTGATTGACTATTGCTATTAATTCTGGTGTTTTGTTTTATGTTGATTGTAGTCTGTGTATTTTATTTTGTGTGTTACTGTTCTGATATATGTGGTGTTTTTGCGGTTGTAATGCGTTTTCACTTGTGACTTTAATTATATCATATAATTAGCTAAGTGTTGTGTTTTGGTTTTGTTGAGTGTGTTTGCGTATGTGATAATGTATATTCTTACATGTGGTCCTTTATATTGATTATAATATTAGTTTCACATGTCCCGTATTTTATGCCCTTTCTTTTAGTTGTTCTATTTCAATTTTATAGCATTGTTGAAGGGTTTGTACGAAAACGCTACTATGTCAGTCCGTATACAGGACCAAAGCACAGAGTCTATCCTACTGCGGCGTGGAGTGCGACAGGGAGATGTTATCTCCCCGAAGCTCTTTACTGCGACGTTGGAAGACCTCTTCAAGCTTATGAAGTGGAACGGACTGGGCATCAACATCAATGGCGAGTACATCACTCATCTACGGTGTGCCGACGACGTTATCATTATAGCAAAGACTCTGGAAGATCTTAATGCAATGCTTGATGACCTCAGCAGAGTTTTTCGACAGGTGGGCCTAAAAATGAACATCGATAAGACGAAAGTTATGTACAATATCCATGTTCCGCTCCTCTCAGTCATCATCGAGATTTCGACACTCGAAATTATTGGCGAATACACATACCTCGGACACATAGTCCAGCTAGGTAGGTCAAATTTCGAGAAAGAGGTCAAAGTCTTCGTGTTGCCAGTGCTTACCTACGAATCGGAAACGTGGTCGCTGACTATGGGCCTCATTCGGAAGCTCAGAGTCACTCAGCTTGCGATGGAGAGGGCTAAGCTCGGAGTTTCTCTATGCGATCAAATCAGCAATGAGGAGATTCGTAGCAGAACCAAAGTCACCGACATAGCCCTATGAATCGCGAACCTGAAGTAGCAATGGGCGGGGCATATAGTCCGACTAACCGATAGACGTTGGGGCCTGAAGGTGCTGGAATGGCGACCCGGCACCGGACGATGCAGTTTAGGAAGAACCTCCACAAGGTGGACCGACGATATAAGGAGGGTCGCCGGTAGCCGCTGGAGCCAGGCGGCGATAGATCCGGCGTTGTGGCCATCATTTCGTGAGACCTATGTCCAGCAGTGGACGTCCATCGGTTGAAGCGATGACGACGATGACGACAATCTTGAGTTGTTCGTCCATTTGTCGCGCACATGCCTGATGCAAATTTAAGACTTATCCGGTTTTCTCATGGATGCCATCGTCAGAACTGGATTTTAAAAAAGGGACCCTATGACGAGCACCAACTTTCATTAAAAAAAATCATCAAGATCGGTCCACCCAGTCGGAAGATATGAGGTAACAAACATGAAAAAAACCTCCTTTTTTTGAAGTCGGTTAATAAATAAAAAAATATTAATTCAATATTCAGGAATGACTCGACGTCTCGCCCATAATTACCTAAGCCTAGATATATACTTCTGGACACATCTATTGGCCCACCTTGCATTTTCAGCTTCGTTTGGTCCTAGCTCAAATTTTATATTAGGTCAAGCAAAAAGTTTTTATGCAGTTTTGAACCTGGCACATTCATAATTTCATTCAATGGTCTTTTTTTGAATTGCGAGCACAGAATTTAAAGAAACAAAAGACAATTTGGAGCCTGTTCGTTTTTAACAAACAATCGAATACTAAAAACAACTTGGTTTTATTGGTTTACTCGGATTTATTTCTTGATAGTGTGATTTTTCTCATTAGTTTTGCAACAAACATTACTTATTCTCACCATTAAGGTAAGGTTCTATCAATAATCAATGGATACTTCGCCTGAAGTCGCCGCCCAAGCTGTGGCACTTATCCAGGCGGGACACAGCCAACGAAATGTGAGTGTTCAACTTAATTTAAGTCGATCTGCGGTCCGAAATGTTTATTCGCGGTACCTAGAGACTGGCGGCTTTGTTCGTCGCCAAGGAAGGCCACGATCTCGGGTCACAACTGAAAGGCAGGATCGATTCATCGTGACGACCAGCTTGAGAAATCGTCACCTTACCTCCATTGAGATACAAAACCAACTTCGCGACTTCCACGGAGTATCTGTGAGCGCTCGAACAGTTCGGAGAAGGTTAAAAGAACGCGATATGGTACCACACAAGCCAGCTAATGGCCCCAAACTAACGCGAGCCCATCGAACAGCGCGCCTTCATTTCGCGCGCACTCATTTAAATTGGACTCAGCAGCATTGGAGCCGTGTACTCTTTTCTGATGAGTCTAAAATTGTGTTACATGGCAATGATGGAAGGAAGAAGGTCTACCGACGTAAGGGGGAGCGTTTTGCACAATGCTGCTTTGAAGAGAGGGTTGCTTATGGCGGTGGCTCATGGACTGTCTGGGGCGGTATATCCGCGAGCGGTAAAACTCAACTTGAGATTGTTACGGGACCACGGCTGCCAACATTAAATGCTGAAAGGTACATTCGTGAGTGCTTAGAACCTCACGTGATGCCATACGCGGACTATGTGGGCCCAAATTTCCTTTTTATGCATGATAATGCAAGAGCCCATACGGCCGGCATCGTCAGGGAATATCTTCGGGGTGTGAACATCACAGTTATGGACTGGCCAGCCAGAAGCCCAGACATGAACCCCATTGAGCACATGTGGGACGAGCTAAAAAGACTTGTTAGGGCTCGTCAGCCAGTTGCCCAGACGATGCAGGAGTTGAAAACTGCCATAGAAGAGGAATGGGAGATGATCCCCCAAAATTTCATAGAGCGGTTGATAAACTCTATGCCTAATCGTATGAGAGCTGTGGTAGAAGCCTATGGAGGCAACACGCGTTATTAAATTAAACCTTTATTAAATTGAACATGTTTTTTATTCAATAATCAAGTGCCTTCATCAAGGCGCATACCCGACTTGTTAGGCGTAGCTCCATGTCGTGCGGTATTCTGAATTCAAATTTAAAACAATTACGATCAAAAAAGATGGTAAAAACTACCAAGTTTAAAACTGCATCAATAGTTATTGTTCAATCTAGCAATAATATTTCGGTAGGGGCCATCGAAACCTAAACTCTAAGGTGGGTCAATAGATGTCTCCAGAAGAGTAGTTCTCAACACACAAATAGTTAATATTTTTAACCAAGATATTTTTTTATAGCTGACATTTTAGCGCTTGACTGTGATCCCACCTGATAGTAAGTGATCAAACAAGAAACAAAAATTTCTTTGTTTTGGTGGTACGTCTTTGCTGGTAGGGTGGTCACTTGCCTTGCTAAGCCTCCCACCAGACCAGACTCAGAAAAATTAGAAAATACAATTTTGTAAATTCGTCCTGCCGGGGATCGAACCCGGGACCTCTGCTAGCAAGGCGAGTACTCGCACCACTGCGCCAGAGAGATCTAGTAGAATAAGCATGTAGAGAGAATATTTAAAACGAACAGTAAAGAGAATCGACACGAAAGTGACAATAGAAAGCCTGAAGAATTCTTAATATCCTAAAACAAAAATTAGCATTGAAATATCATAGACATAAAAGATACGGGAAAGCGTAAAGAAGTAACGATAACATCAGTTTTAAGAAAAAAAATATTCTATAGAAATAACAAAGGGCTGATGCAGTTACCTCCACTAACAGCAATCCAGAAAAGGTCTTGAAAGCTAGCTACAGAAAAACAATGAGCAGGTATCTGGGAAAAACAAGAATATCAAAAAAACGAAGCAGAGTGAACTTTGTAGAATTTGGTAAATAAACTATTATTGTTATTAGTAATAGTATATAAAATTCATAAACATAATTTTCTGTCATTAATAATACGTACGTTTAGGGTCATTAATAATTCACACTCAATATACAAAACTTACTTTAATGACGGTGGCCTCCGCTCGATGTATTTTGCATTACGCTGAACTATTACTTTAAAAGCCTCAGATAATACGAATACTGAGACGGTTACAGTAATAGCACGACGGAATACAAATAACTTGTGCTGAGCTATAGAACTGATAATGTTTTTAAATAAATACTGTCGTTTGTCATAAAAAAATAATTTAATAGAATACATTTAACATTACGCTGAATTATCACTTTACAAACTCCAATCTTAACTAATACTGAGATTAAAGAGATAATAAAACAGAATAAAAATAGTCGGTTCTAAGTTGTAATACATACTGTTAGAAGATCTTAACAAAAACAACATAAAATTGGTAGTTCTTAATAAATAATAATAAAATATTTATAACTACTGAAACATTGTTCCTGAACATATTTTTTATAATAAAATCTGTCAGTTGATTATCCTCTGAGTTGTAATCCTATTATATCGTCGCTTCAACCGATGGACGTCCACTGCTGGACATAGGTCTCACGAAATGATGCCCACAAGACCCGATCTTGTGCCGCCTGGCTCCAGCGGCTACCGGCGATCCTCCTTATATCGTCGGTCCACCTTGTGGGGGGTCTTCCTACACTGCGTCGTCCAGTGCGGGGTCGCCATTCCAGCACTTTCCGACCCCAACGTCCATCGGTTCGTCGGACTATGTGCCCCGCCCATTGCCACTTCAGGTTCGCGATTCGTAGAGCTATGTCGGTGACTTTGGTTCTGCTACGGATCTCCTCATTTCTGATTTGATCGCGTAGAGAAACTCCGAGCATAGCCCTCTCCATCGCACGCTGAGTGACTCTGAGCTTCCGCATGAGGCCCATAGTCAGCGACCACGTCTCAGAACCGTAGGTCATCACTGGCAACACGCACTGTTCGAAGACTTTGGTCTTCAGGCACTGAGGGATATTGGACGAAAAAGTCTTCCGGAACTTCCCGAACGCTGCCCAACCGAGTTGGATTCGGCGGTTGACCTCTTTCTCGAAATTGGACCTACCTAGCTGGACTATGTGTCCCAGGTATGTATACTCGTCAACAATTTCGAGTGTAGAGTTCTCAACGATGACTGGGTGGAGCGGAACATGGATATTGGACATAACTTTCGTCTTATCCATGTTCATTTTTAGGCCCACCTGTCGAGAAGCTCTGCTGAGGTCATCGAGCATTGCATTGAGATCTTCCAGAGTCTCTGCCATAATGACCACGTCGTCGGCAAACCGTAGATGAGTGATGTACTCGCCGTTGATGTTGATGCCCAGTCCGTTCCACTCCATAAGCTTAAACAGGTCCTCCAACGCCGCAGTAAAGAGCTTCGGGGAGATAACATCTCCCTGTCGCACTCCACGCTGCAGTTGGATAGACGCTGTGCTTTGGTCCTGTATACGGACTGACATGGTGGCGTTTTCGTACAAACACTTCAACACGTGTATGTACCGGTGGTCAATTCGGCATCTCTGCAAAGATCTCAACACGGCCCATGTTTCCACCGAATCGAAGGCTTTCTCATAGTCCACGAACGCCAAGCAAAGTGGCCGATTATACTCCTCGGTCTTCTGTATAATCTGCCGCAGCGTAAAGATGTGGTCTATGGTACTAAAGCCTTTTCGGAATCCGGCTTGTTCGGGGGGCTGGAAGTCGTCAAACTTGCGAGCGAGACGATTCGTAATGACCCTCGAGAACAGCTTATAGACATGACTTAGCAGCGCAATAGGTCTATAGTTCTTCAATAAGGTGTTGTCACCTTTCTTGAAGAACAGAACTACCACGCTCCTATGCCACGCCTTTGGCACCGTACCTTCCAGGATGACGGAATTGAACATTCGCTGAAGGACTTTTAGAATGGGTTTTCCACCCGCCTTCAGGAGTTCCGCTGTGATTCCGTCATCACCAGGTGCCTTGCTGTTCTTCATCTGTTTAAGGGCCATACTAATCTCGTACAAGCTGACGTCCGGGATATCTTCGGTATAATGTCGAGTAAGTTTGGCACGAGGATCTTTAGCCAAACTATCAATAGGCTTGCAGGTCGATGTGTATAACTGCCCATAGAAACTCTCAACCTCCCTCCGAATCTCAGGTCCAGATGCAATGAGTTCGCCGTTATGAGTCCTCAGCCGCGTCAACTGGCTCTGACCGATAGACAGATCTTTTGCGAACACTTTAGTGCCTTTGTTGCGTTCGATGGTATCTCGTATACGCTCGGCATTAAAGTGTCGCACATCACGCTTTTGCGATTTAGAGATCTGTCTATTGATCTGCCGGTATGCGGACGCGTCTGCTGCAGACTGCAAGCTCATTGCATGTCTCTGTTCCATGAGATTAAGAGTATGGTCTGAGAATCTCTTGGTTTTCTTTCTACGGGGTTTATAGAATTTCATCCCAACCGTATGGACAGTTTCCACTAGCCTATTGTTTAGCTCGTCCACGGATTCGCAATTCTCGAGGCAAGCGAAGCGGTTTTGCAGCTCCAGTTGGAAGCTCTCGGGGTCTTGGATATGAGCGCGAGTGGGTCGGAGCGTTGACTTCACCAGTCTGTTCCGTTCACGGACAACGTCAATATTCAATGTGCCTCTTACCATACGGTGATCGCTCCCAGTTTTCACTCTATTGATCACAGAGACATCATTGAATATATTTCGCTTCGTAGACATGATGAAGTCAATCTCGTTTCTCGTGGAACCATCGGGACTAAGCCAAGTCCACTTTCGATGTGGCCGTTTCCTGAAAAAGGAGTTCATCATGTAGAGGCCCTCCCTTTCCATGAAATCGGCCAGCATTTGACCTCTCTGGTTCCGTTGCCCGTATCCAAATTGCCCCACTCTCAACTCTGCCCCACTTCGTTCGCCGAGTTTTGCGTTGAAATCTCCCATTACAATATTGTAGTGTGTCCTAGAGGTATGTATGGCTCTTGATATATCCTCATACATAACCTCTACATCATCATCGGGATACGATGATGTGGGTGCGTAAACCTGTATGACCTTCAACGAATACCGTTTGGTAATTCTGAGTATAAGGTACGCTACCCTACTGGACACACTGTTTACTTGGACAATATTGTTAACGAGAGATTTGTGGACGAGGAACCCGACACCACCTTGGGATTGGTGTTCACCCTCCCGGTAGTATAGCAAGTTACCGGATTTGAGAATTATCGTGTCCTCCCCCTCTCTACGGACTTCGGATAATCCCACAATATCCCAGTGTAACTTGCTCATGGCTTCTTCCAGCTCGAAGACTTTTTCGTCGGTCCTCAAAGTGCGTGCGTTGTATGTTGCCAGGTCAAGTCGTCGGGGTTGGCAGCGGAATCTCTTCCGGAGATTCTTAGCACCCCCTGCCCCGCAGTTACCGAAACCGCTGCCAGAGCTTGGAATAGCGGGGCTACCGGGGACTGGGGGCCGTTGCTGCCTTGTCGTCATCATTGTGGTTTTGCTAGTAATCACCACGCTTGGCAGGCGGGTTGATGATCGCAGTGCTGACCCTCTCGCACCGATAACGCTGCTGTCCGTCACCGGTCTATGACATTTTGGTCAGCGGAGAATGGATATACCGCCATTTATCGGTATGGGAGTTAGATAGGAGAGCTTGGTATATAGGATTAGGAGAGTTTTGGGAAGCATTGGGGTATGGTATAGGACATTACTTTCGCGGATAGGGGATTGAAGAGCGGTAGTAATCGCTCGAGGCACCCGGGGTCGCTTACCCGCATGCTTAGTTAGTAACCGGAAAGACTATCTGACTAAGCACCCTCTGGGGTTTTATATGGTATTTATATAGTTATATGGTATTTTATATGTTATAATTAAATAAGGACAAAATACAGGCTGTAGCTTAAAAGCAATTAAAAGCTTATGAGCCACAAAAGCTTGCTTTAAAAGGATGTGTTAAGGAGTATAGTAACGTTTAAAAATATATATCAATTGTTTCTTAATAATGTAAAAAAAAGTTAATTGAAAAGTTAATTGAAAAGTTACTAATAATAGTAACTTTTCAATTATTTTTTTTACTAATAGTAGTAATAATAGTTAACTAATAATAGTTAAGTATAAATATGCGCATATATTGCACCCCATGTTATTTATGGCAATAAATAATATTTTAAAAGCAATATCTTTTCGTTTATTATGCTGCTTAAAATCTCACTTCTATTCCTCTATGTATTCGAGCACATCATCCGGTTTTTAAATTAGCACAAAACTATATTTTGAAAAATAAAACAGAATTTTAAAAATGATAGAAACAAAATAACCATACGCCATCTTCTGCATCTTACCGCGAAATCTCCAAAGTCCTCATTTTATTTCTTAAAATAAACAAAATTTCATTACTTAAATAAGGATCTATGATCGAGTGGTGAGAAATGAGCTGTGGACAACGTTAAGTGCGTATGGTAAGTAGCAGCCCATTAACGTCCCACTGCCGAGCACAGGCCTCCTCACTCATATGAGAGAGGGTTTTTAGAGCATAGCCCCACCACGCTGCTCCACTGCGGATTGGCAGGCATATTACACAAGTGCACTCTCTATTCCTTAACTCTAATAGTCCGATGTGACAGTAATCCGACAACACCGGAGAGATCGGGCGCAGGACGGACGGCTTAACGTGCTCTCCGAGGCACGGGGGTGGATCACACCACCAACTTCCCAACTTCGGGCAAATACTGAGAAAATCTTAATAGAAAACTCAATATTCATTTTTGGATTCCGTATGGGGTGAGCGGTAATCTGATTCAAGCATTGAAGTCTCTCTATGAGGGTTCTAGTGCGTGTGCCAGAATAAACGGGGCGTACACGGAGTGGTTCCCTGTCGAAAGAGGTGTTTGACCGGGACGTGTTGCGACACCAAGGCTGTTTGACAGATTTAAAAGAAAGTATGTATGGGTTAACAATGAATAAATTACTCATCAAATGTTTACTCTATGCTGATGATAAAGTAATACTTGTATAATCTGCTAATGAGCTACAGGAGATGGTAAATATTATGACTGAACCTGAATATAAACAAAACGAAATTTATGAGTTTTGAATGAGATAAATCTATGATGAATGACAATATTTTGATAGACGGAGAACAAGTGGAAGAGGTGAAAGAATTTGTATACTTGGGATCTAAATTTACAAAAGATGGAACATGTGAAAGTGATATTGAAAGGAGAGTGAATGCAGGGACTATAGTAAATGGTACTCTGCACGCCTTTGTGAATAGCCAGATGGTGTCTCTAAGAGCCAGACTGGCTGTGCTTGCAGGAGTGTTGGTGGCAACACTTATGTATGGTAGTAAAAGTTAGGTATAGCAGAAGAATCACAAATGTAAAATAAATGCGGTAGAGATGAGAGCGTTGACAAGTATGATTGGATTGAAACTGAGTGACAAAGTACGAAATAGTGTGATAAGAGAACGTTGTGGTATAAAAGTCGATGTAGTGACTAAAATTGAAAAGGTATGCTAAGATGGTTTGAGCATGTAGAGAGAACGAATGAAAGAAGACTGACTAAAAGGATGAGTCAAGAGTGAATAGGGAAATTGGAAGGAGAAGACCAAAGTGAACGTTCCTGGACCAAATCCAGGACAATTTAAATGAGGGCCAGGTCAAGAGTACTCTAAATCGACGAACTTGTATGAAATGTTTAATGAGAATGGAAGAAGCGAAGGAGATATGCAAGGATCGTGGCAAGTCATCGTGGCAAGAGCCATCTGTCTATTAGAGCAGAGTCAATAAGTAGCAGTCCGGCGTGTCTCTCGGCAGTTCTCGAGTGGCGGTCGGCCGGAGTGGTCGACTATTGAAACTGTCGCGTTCGTAGCAATTAGTGTTAATGAATTTGTGTAAATTGATATCGGGAACATGAAGTGATTGAACATTATAATCCGAGTTAATTAATAAAGTGTATCATTGCACCAACATTACCCACGAACGCCCACAGAATAAGAAATTAAGTAATGGATCCCAATTCCAATTTGAAAATGTCAATATAATAATAGTTTATTTACCAACATCTACAAAGTGGCAGCTGGAACACAGGTTTTACCTAGTTCATACACGCAGAGCTTACATAAAATGCATACCCTAGACTAATTATAAGAAAAAATGTATTGTTTCTGAAACATTGTAGATTTTGATAAATAAACTATTATTGTTATTAGTAGTAGAAACTATAATTTATATACATCATTTTATGTCATTAATAATTCGAATGTTTAGGGACATTAATATTTTCACACTTAATAGAAGAAGAAGAAAGAAAGAAAATTTTTTATTTGATCTCAACCGTATTTTTAAACAATTTTCTTATCTATTTAGCGTGATCAAATAAGGTCTCCCATGTCAGCATGATGCTGCAACGAGCTGCAGCGCTGGTTTTCACTGGGAGCCTTTACCAAGTAAAATCACGGCCGTGACTACATCTACGTATACATTATATGTATTACTATTTTTTTTCTGTATTATTATGTCTATTACAATTTATCCCATAGTGCTACATTACAACTACATTATATCTACAATTATACGAAGCTTACATTAATCTATGTATATTAAGAGAAGAAAATAAACAAAACATTAATATACAAAACATTAATGACGGTGGCCTCCGCTCGATGTATTTTGCATTACGCTGAACTATTACTATAAAAGCCTCAGATAATACGAATACTGAGACAAAGACAGTAATAGTACGACGGAATACAAATAACTGTGTGTGTGTGTGCTGAGCTGTAGAACTGATAATGTTTTAAAATAAATACTGTCGGTTGTCATAAAAAATTAATTTAATAGAATACATTTAATATTACGCTGAATTATCACTTTACAAGCTCCAATCTTTGCTAATACTAAAATTAAAGAGATAATTAAACAGAATAAAAATAGTCGGTTTTAAGTTGTAATACATACTATTAAAAGATCTTTTTTTTAATTTTTTTTTGCACGCTGGGAAATGCTTTTACGCACCCCTACCACGAGGGTAGGGAGTGTGGGACTCGCTAGCTTAGCTAGAATACCCACTAAAACCCAGCGACACCCTCATCAACCTGAATAGGAAGTATCAGAGGCTCCCTTACGTATTCGGTCTGACACTTCCGGTTGCAACCGGCAAAGAGTAGTTTAAGAAGAAGGTAAAGGGCGCTCAAAAAGACGCCCACGTCCACCCGGTCTCAAGTTAGTGCCGACTTCGGCAAGCTGAACCGCCTCCTGAAAGTTACTTCCTTGTGCAGTTACAAGGGTGTCATCCGCGTAACACAACACCCTCATTCCTGGGAGAACTGGACACCGCAGAAGCCAGTCGAAGCCCACGTTCCATAATGCAGGCCCCAGTACAGACCCCTGCGGGACCCCACGCGAGACCGGGTGCCGGAACAAACGTCCTCCGCTTTCCCACAGGACTTGTCTGTCCTGGAGGTACGCGTCCAACAGTCTCCTAAGATATGGAGGCACTCTATGATATCGGAGTGCCTCTAAGATTGTATGATGTGGAAGGCTGTTAAAGGCATTTGCTATATCAAGCGAAACCGCCAGGACAACGTCTCCTTTTTCGACAGCATTGGCTCTTAAATTCCGCATAAAACCTGTCAGTTGATTATCCTCTGAGTTTTAGTCCTATTATTTGTTGTAATTAAATTAGGACAAAACTACAGGCTGTTGCTTCAAATCAAATAAAAGCTTATGAGCCACAAAAGCTTGCTTTAAAAGAATGTGTTAAGGAGTACAGTAACGTTTAAAAAATATTTCAATTGTTCCTTAATAAATTAAAAGTTACTATTAATAGTTAACTATAAATATGCACATATATTGCACCCCTTGTTATTAATGGCAATGTACATATGTTATTAATAATATTTTAAAACCAATATCTTTTCGTTTATTATGCTGCTTAACATCTCACTTCTATTCCTCTATTTATTCGAGCACATCACCAGTTTATAAATTAGCACAAAACTATATTTTGAAAAATAAAACAGCATTTGTAAAAATAATAGAACAAAATAACCGTACGCCGTCTTCTGCATCTTACCACGAAATCTCCTAAGTCCCCATTTTATTCCTTAAAATAAACAAAATATCATTAATTAAAAAAGGATCTATGATCGAGTGGTGAGGAATGAGCTGTGGTCAACATTATCTGCGTATGGGGTGAGCGGTAATCTGATTCAAGCATTGAAGTCTCTCTATAAGGGTTCTAATGCTTGTGTCAGAATAAACGGGGCGTACAAGGAGTGGTTTGTTGTCGAAAAAGGTGTTCGACAGGGATGTGTTGCGTCACCATTCCTGTTCAACCTATTCATGGATAACAGTTTGACTGATTTAAAAGAAAGTAAGTATGGGTTAAGAATATATGAATTACTCATAAAAAGTTTACTCTACGCTGATGATCACGTAATACTTCCATCATCCGCTAGTAAACTACAGGAGATGGTAAATTTTATGAATAAAGCTTTGAAAGGGAAAGAATGAAAGTGAATGTAAACAAAACGAAAGTTATGCTTTTTGAAAGAGATGAATCAATGATGAATGGCAATATTCTGATAGATGGGGAACAAGTGAAAGATGTGAAAGAATTTTTATACTTGGCATCAAAATTTACAAAAGATGGAACATGTGAAACTGATATTGAAAGGACATATTACAGGGAATATGGTAAATGGTGCTCTGCACGTCTTCATGAATAGCCAGATGGTGTCTAAAGGCCAGACTGACTGTGCGCCTAGAAAAGTGAAAAAGTTGGGTATGGCAGTAGAATCACATTAGTAAAATAAATGCGGTGGAGATGAGAGCGTTGAAAAGTATGAGTGGGTTGAAACTGAGTGACAAAGTAAAAGACAGTGTGATAAGTGAACGTTGAGGTATAAAAGAAGATGTAGTGACTAAAATTGGGAAAGGCATGCTTAGATGGTTTGGGCACGTAGAGAGAATGAATGAAAGGAGACTGATAATTGACATGACATTCATTAAAAACTAGCACTCAAACATAAGTTAATACAAATTAAAACACACCATTCTATAACTACAAACCAGAAACCATTTTATAAAATCAGTTTCATAAACTTTACTATAACCAGGCAATACTCAAAGACAAAATAATTCATTTTAACAGACCCGATACAATATTACAGGCAAAAACAAATGAAATAATTTATATCATAGACATTGCAGTCTCTTATACCCATAACTTACAAAATTATATATAGTCCCCACAGTGCTTTCGACTACAGGAGTCAACCCAAATCACCTGAAATACAGCCTCAAATTAATTAACCTTAGTGAAAACATAATAATAACATACATAAAGCCGCAATGTTTATACTTACAGAATAGTTAGAAAGTTTCTGCAACTTAAATGTGAACTCCTAAATGAAAAACACATCACACGCTGCATTTACTTGGTGTTCATCCTTAAATATAGCCAACACCAGCACTAAAGCTGAGAAAACGAAAGTTTGAAAAAATCAATATCATAATAGTTTTTTTACCAACATCTACAAAGTGGCACAGACACTGGCAGCTGGAACACAAGTTTTACCTAGTTCACATACGCTGAGCTTACATAAAATGGATACCCTAGACTAATTATAAGAAAAAATGTATTGTTTCTGAAACTTTGTAGATTTTGATAAATAAACTATTAATGTTATTAGTAGTAGGGACATTAAAATTTTCACACTTAATATACAAAACTTTAACGACGGTGGCCTCCGCTCGATGTATTTTGCATTACGCTGAACTATTACTATAAAAGCCTCAGATAATACGAATACTGAGACAAAGACAGTAATAGTACGACGGAATACAAATAACTGTGTGTGTGTGTGCTGAGCTGTAGAACTGATAATGTTTTAAAATAAATACTGTCGGTTGTCATAAAAAAATGATGTAACAGAATACATTTAACGTTACGCTGAACTATCACTTTACAAGCTCCAATCTTTACTTCTACTGGAATTAAAGAGTTAATAAAACAGAATAAAAATAGTCCGCTCTACGTTGTAATATATACTGCTATAAGATGTTAACATAGGTACATACATAGCATCACACCTCATTTCCATATGGGTAGGCAGAGACAACGTTCTACCACTTGCCACGATCCTTGCACATCTTCTTCGCTTCTTTCATTCTCATTAAACCTTTCATACAAGTTCGTCGGTTTAAAGTACTCTTGACTTGGCCTTTATTTAAAATGTCCTGAATTTGAACCAGAAAGGTTCACCTTGATTTTCCTCTTCCAACTTTCACTCTTGACTCATAAATACTTTTTGTCAATCTCCTTTCATTCATTGTCTCTACATGCCCAAACCATCTAAGCATACTTTTCTCAATTTTAGTCTCTACATATTCTTTTATACCACAACGTTCTCTTATCATACTATTTCTTACTCCTCACTCAGTTTTAATCCACTCATACTTCTCAACACTCTCATCTCTACCGTGTTTATTTTACTTTTATGATTCTTCTGCCATACTCAACTTTCACTACCATTAATAAGTGTTGTTACCAACACTCCTGCTTGCACAGCCAGTCTGGCCCTTCATAAAGGCGCGCAGGGCACCATTTACCATATTCCCTGCATTCACTCTTCTTTCAATATCACTTTCACATGTAACATTTTTTGTAAATTTAGATCCCAAGTATAGAAATTTTTTCACCTCTTCCACTTGTTCTCGATCTATCAAATTATTGCCATTCATCATAGATTCATCTCTTTCATAAAGCATAACTTTCGTTTTGTTTACATTCATTTTCATTCCTTTCCCTTTCAAAACTTTATTCATAATATTTACCATCTCCTGTAGCTCATTAGCGGATGACGCAAGTATAACTTCATCATTAGCGTAAAGTAAACATTTAATTAGTTATTCATTCATTCTTAACCCATACATACTTTCTTTTGAATCTGTCAAACAGTTATCCAGGAAGAGGTTGAACAGCCATGCTGACGCAACACAAGATGTTAACAAAAACAACATAAAACTGTTAGTTCTTAATAAATAATAATTAAATATTTATGACTATTGAAACTTTGTTTCTGAACTAATTTTTTGCAATGAAATCTTTTATTTAATTATGCTCCTATAGCTTCTCGTACTACTACAAATACCATAAACTAAGAGAAAAGTTTGTTTTATTTGCAAAAATTTGTGATACTATCATAGCTTAGTTACTTATCATAGTTATGATACTATCATAGCATTTATATACACTAATTTCAAAATTTATTTTATTTAACATTCTTTACAATTCCTATTTATATCGCAATGCTTTTCGTACGCATCTAGCTTCACAATTTCGCAGAGCCGATCTTTTTCGAACTATGTCGTTTGAATTACGCTGTTCTATTGCTCCAATAACTGCAAATGATTCGATTACTGCCATTCCCATTAGTAGCGCTCAGACGTTTGTCACGGGTGGACTGCAACGCGGCGCGCGACGATTTCGCTAGCCGCTGGGTCGTATTTCTTGGAATTGATAATGCACGACCTTGTGTCTGTATTTTGTCGAGAATTTGATCTTGAGGGATTTGTTACTAAGATTGTTATTCGTTTTGTTGATTTGTGTAGTAGGGTTTGTTTTCGTTATATTTGTTATTTGTTGAGAATTTTATCTTATGGGTTTGTTATTCGTTTTGTTCAATTTTGTAGTAGGGCTTACTTTCGTTATACTTGTTATTGTTTGTTGAGGAGTTTTTGTTTGGTTGGCTTGTTGTTAATTGTTTTGTATATTATTTGTCTGGTCTGGATTTTTGTTATATATTCTGATGCCGACGTCCATGACGGAGCCATCAGAATATATAACAAAAATCCAGTTGAGAGGGGTTTCTACTCCTCAAATATGGGTGTGGATGTTGCAGTAGAGTCGAGAATATAGATAGAGGAGAGGGACCGTAGTCCCGCCTATAACTATGTTACACCGGCTTCGTCTAGCAAGGCGTGTCCGGTTTGCTAAGGGGAGAAGGTGGCGCGCAGGAGGAAGGGGACGGGCATTGTCCAAGCGAGAGCTGAGCAGCGTAGGCGGAAGGAGAGGCTGGGGAGGCGGTTTTTAATCGCTTTCTCAGTAAAAGAGTTAAGAATTGTTGTTGTGTTGTGTTGAGTTAAGAAATTGGAGGTTTGCGTAGACTCAGTGTGTCTATCTGCCTCGGAGGAACCTCAAACAGGACACCGGCGGGCTGAGGACTTAGTCAACTTGGATGAATTTGTAATTGGAACAGGTTTTAAAATTCGCTTTTCTATCACACGGGCCAGGCTTTTAGAACTCCCAAAGGAACGTACTGTGGAACATGCCGAGGCTTTAGCGGCTAAGCTAAGAGTGGCGTTAGACAGAATAGCTGAAGTGACCCGTGCATCCAAATTGGTGGAATTACTGGTAGCTGGTTTGGATAACGCGATTGCCGTGGATAAATTGGCATCTGCAGTAGCGAGGACTGGGCGTTGGCCTATTGAATCTGTTAGGGTGAGTAACATACGAAGGGGACCAGAGAGAATGGGCACCGCAATGATTCGTTGTCCGGTAGCAGTAGCTAAAAACTAGTGGAGGCTGGTCGGCTATTAGTTGGATGGAGCTCTGCGAGGATCGCGGTTTTGGATGAACGATTACTAAGATGCTTCAGGGGTATGCATCTCGGGCACACCACGGCCGGTTGTACATCGCCAGTGGATCGAAGCTTGCTTTGCTTCAGATGCAGCCTCCCTGGACATAAGTCGTCTTCATGTACGCGTGTTGTGTGTGGACGTCGCTCAGACCACGCTATGATAGGGAAAGAGTGTAACCCGCCCAAAAAGTGGGAGCTTTGCAGTCTGGGACCAGAGCCGGTGATGATACTGCAATGAATAGGGGCATTTTAGTATACTCCAGAGCAATCTAAACCACTACGCCGGGGCTCAGGATCTTATGCTGCAGTCCATGGCGGAGTGGAGAATAGATTTAGCAGCTGTTTGTGAGCCTTACTTTGTCCCTGATCAGCACTGGATTGGGGACGAGAATGGGTCTGTGGCAGTCGTAATTAGAGCAGATAGCGGACAATCTCTCACAGTTCTGGAGAGATGATCTGGATTTGTCGTAGTAGAGTGGGGGAAGTACATTGTCACTGGTTTGTACTTCTCCCTTAATCGCACTCTGGCCGAGTTCGAGTCCATTCTTGACACTGTCGGGGCAGTAGACGCGAGGTCCGGGACACTAGCGTCCTGAACAGTGCGTTAACAGAGGTATGCGATACAGCCATGCCCAGGAGCCGTCGGCGAATTCGTCGCCGTCAAGTGTATTGGTGGTCCCAGCAACTGGTGGAACTGCGGATTACTTGTCATAGGGCCCGTAGGTCTTACGTCAGATATCGACGTAGGCGCCGTAGTCAGGGTGGTTGGAATGAAGTTGTGGAACTGCATTTATGAGCCGAGTACCGCCTGACTAAGAAGCAACTTCAACTTGCTATTAGTCAGGCAAAACCGAAAGCCCAGGAGGAGATGCTACATAGTCTCGATCGGAATCCATTGGGACGCCCATATTTACGAGCCCGAAATAAATTGCGGTTGAGCGGTCCGCCCATTACCGAATCGCTGGAGCCGCATCGTGTTAGGCGATTAGAAGGCGAACTATTTCCGGGCCCTCCTGATAGTGTGATATCCCCGATTATGGCTCTTCTCGGTATGGCTGAAGAGATGAGAACTTGGCCCCCTCCCATAACTGATGAAGAGATTGATCTAGTTGTCAAGCGCCTAAAGACGGGAAACGGGAAATTCCTGGACGGGTTCTGTTCCTTGCTTGGGAATATATAGGCGGGTGGATTAAGGAGCTGTTCGATGAGTGCTTCGTCGTCGGTCAATTTCCAAAGATCTGGAATGTGGGAAGATTGTGGCTATTGCGGAAGGGAGATCGTCCTTTAAACTCCTCATCCAGATATAGAACTATGATCTTACTGAATGAGATGGGAAAGATCTTCGAGAAGATCCTGGCTTCTCGAATCGATCTGCTGATCGATCGAGCATCTTGATGTGGTAGGACCCAGGCTATCGGGCTTGCAATTTGGATTCCGACGTCGTAGATCCACCATCGACGTTTTGGAACTCCTGCGAAGGCAAACAGCTTAAGCAGTTACCAATGGGGAGGTGATCCTGGCAATTTTGCTTGATATAGCTAATAGTCTTTCACATCAGATAGTTTTGGACACGTTGCGATATCATCGATTGCCTTCATATCTCAGGAGGCTGTCAATAGCCTACCTCCAGGATCGAGAGATCCTATAGGAGAGTGGCATTCGTTTGTTCCGGCATCAAGTGGTTCGCGGAGTGCCTCAGGGGTCAGTGCTTGGGCTTGTGTTATGGAATAATGGCTTCAACTGGCTTCTGCGTTGCCCGCTGCTACCAAAGATGGGGTTGGTATGCTACACGGACGATACCCTCATCACAGCTCGAGGTAGGAGTTATGAGGAGGCCTCCCTTCTTGCTGAAGTTGCCACAAACCTTGACATGGAAAGGATTCGGAGTTTGGATTTAAAGGTATCCATCACTAAGGCCGAGTACATGCTCTTTCACGGACCTCGGAGAGGGACTCCACGTGAGGCGGCTCTAATACTGGATGGCACGGTGGTGCGATCGAAAGCCCAGATGAAGTACCTGGGCTTAATGCTGGATGGTCGGTGGGGTTTTCGGTCACACTTTACCTGGCTTATCCCACGACTCATCAATGCCGCTTCAGCACTTGGAAGGTTAATGCCTAATGTGATGGGTCCAGGATCGCTCTGCCGGCGACTTTATGCCGGCATATTGTCTAGTATCGCCTTGTACGGTGCACCCGTGTGGGCTAATGCTCTAACTGCTTCGAATAAAGCTCTCCTGCGTAGAGCGCAGAGGGTAATTGCAGTTAGAGTAATACGGGGACACCGTACAATTTCTTGGACTGCGGCGACTCTCCTGGCGGGCGACCCCCTTTGGGAGCTGCGGGCGGAAGTCCTTGCAGTAGCCTATCCGTGCAGGGTAGCTTAAAGGGCTTCCAGAGGTGCTGACTCCTACGATGACCAGATCCGGCGGATCAGGGCTCTCGCCGACAGAGCCCTGATCGAAAAATGGAGGGAAGATTTTGGGTCTCCAACTGCGTGTATAGTCACGGTGGAGGCGATCCGACCTCACCTGGACAATTGGCTCACCAGGGGCACGGATCTCTTTCTTACCGTCTGCATCAGGTGTTTGCCGGTCATGGTTGCTTCGGCAAGTACTTGCACCAGGTCGTTGGCCATGAGAAAACGCCCGCCTGTCATGAGTGTGGAGTTCCTGTAGATACGGCGCACCATACCCTGGCGGTGAGTCCAGCGTGGGCTCCCCAGCAGCATATCTTGTTGCTGCTGGTTAGAGGAGATCTTTTACTGGCGAGTATAATCTCGCTGAAGGAGGCAAATGAGAGGCTTAGGGGGCAAGAGGCTGGAGCTCTCTTTCGCCGTCGGACGAGACTTGGTGGCAAAAGTCGCAATTATGCACTTCATGTCTCACTGTATTAAGTGGTAGATCCTCATAGTCGGTACCATCGGGGTCAATAGAGTGGAATGCAGTTAGGGAACCTCTAGTGATCTCGCTTATGGATGGGGAGGGATCCGCTGGGTTTTAGTGGGTATTCTGTTGTCAGTAAGTCGCACACTCCCGATGGAATTAGTCTTTCATCGGGGTACGTAAAGGCATTACCCAGCGCAAAAAAAGACAAGTGCAATAAAACGACTTGTAATTCAGTAATAATAATATGAGCCAACATATGTGAATATAAGTGCATTAGTTAAATGTATATTATT
>JACTOM010000667.1:3888-126992 GCA_015832385.1 Elymnias hypermnestra
ATGACTTTTTAATTTCTAAGACATTTTATAATATTAAAGAATTTTTTTCCAATTAAGTTTTATATACAAATACAATATATTATCGACATTATTAATTTTAACTTGTATGTACAAATTCATAATACTATTAAGTTTTATATACATTTACGTTGTAAATTTATTTTAATGTGTATAGATTTAAATTTTGGTTTTATAATAATTTATTGTATTGCACGCCACATAGGCATTGAATTGCAATAAAGAATTTTTGAATTTTGAAATTATGCTTAAAATTATATACACTCTACCACGTATTTGCAGCATACACACAACTATACATATATTTTGTCACTGACTGATAATTATGCAAAGCACCGTGTAAGCGTATAAAAAAAGTAGATTTCGTATTGTAGATTGCGATTGCGATTTATGTTTGGTAGACAAGTTACCATTTTCACAAGCGTTTACGATTGCGAGCGTTGCTCCGTAATCTGCAGCCTCTTGACATTCGACAGCGATTCGAAGATGTCGTCGCTCACCCGCCTTAAAGAACCGCGATGTGATTAACAAGTGTAGTCTCTATTTAAGTTCATTAAAATGTAGATGATGTTGCAAAATGTGCATTTTAATTGTGGGTCACACTTACCGTATCACTAAAATAACTTACGTTTGCGTAGAAATGTTCTATTCCTTCACACACTTTATTGCATAACAAAGTTAAGTACGCTTTTGGAGATAATCGAACTGGAAGTGGAAAATATTTCTTAGCATCAAAATTAAGTAGCAGCCCATTAACGTCCCACTGCTGGGCATAGGCCTCCACACTAATGACAATCGCGGAGAAAGAGCAGGCGCAGAACCGACGGCTTAAAGTGTCTTCCGAGACACGGGGGTAGAGCACACCGACAACTACACAACTTCGGACAAGCATTGAGAATTTCTTAATAGAAACCTTAGTATCAGTTTTTGAATTCGAAACCAAGACGTCATGCCTGTAATCGAATAAACTGCCCACTAGACCAATGAGGCAGTTTAAAATATACTGGGAGTTATTTGGATTTATTAATTCTATTATTTTTAATTTTTTAACGACGATTAACGACGACGACACTTATAGCGCGGGATCATCAATCAGTAACATTTCAGAAACCACATTGTACTAGCACTACTCTAGAGTCCTAGGCGTCCAAAGTTACGTGAGACTCACTGCCATAGCCGAGGCTACAACAGGCCAGCAACAAAACCCATATCACCCAAAACAACTACAGTAACTTTGATTGTCTGCCGTCAAGGCGGAGCGAGGCTCGCTGTAACACAATGGCCACAGGCTTGAAACCCCGCCCTAACGACGAACAGCCTGGGGACGCCCTTGAGCGAGGCTCGCTATAAAGATCGTAATCAATACAGGCCTGAAACCCAAGACGACCCCAGTACGCACCAAAGTAATATTCAGTACGATGTCTTACACTACGTCGTCAAGTCACCCCCATAAAGCATCATTCAAGACTGGTGTCTTGTTGACTGGTGTATTATGGTTAATAAGCTGAAGTCGAACCCCAACCTCTCCTAGTGAAAGGTAGGATGCAACACCAACTGTAGGCATGCCGAAGCACGTTCGTTCGAAATAGTCAAGATCTAAAATGTGTATCGCCCGAGTAGTATGTATGACATTTATTTTATTTATAACATTTAATTATAATTTAAATATTGCTATAATATTTGAATTCGGTACCTCTATTCACTAGGCGCGTAATTTTATACAATACATGCAGTCATACATTCGCGACATCTTCGTGCCGCGTCGCACCGCTCACCACTCCGTATATATATGCGAGGAGGCTGTCGTGACGTTCGGCGCAGGTCAATACACGAACGCGCCCTGTCTATACATGAACCCGACTTGAATAATATTTTATTATTATTTGTTTATTTAATAGTTTTAATATAATCATTTTACGTATGTATGAAAGTATGAAAAATCCATAAATACGACTCCGTTACAATTGATAGTAATACATAAAAATGTGTGTGTATGTCACTGAACTCCTAAACAGGTGGAATGAGTTCGTTGAAATTTTTTATGGTTTTTCAGTATTCGAGAAAGGTCTAAATTGACAATTCGATCCGATAAATAACGAATTTGTTAATATCCCGTGGAGATTCACGGTATCATGTACTACGCAGATAACACCGCCGGGATCACGTATTAGTTAAAAAATCATAATTTTATTGAGTACAACCCACAGCAAACTCTAAATATAACTAAATAACCTTTTAAATTTATCAAGTGATATCTGTGTCATGTCTTCTGGAATTTTATTGTAAATAATAAAATTAATAAATCCAAAATAAATCCCAGAATATCTTAAACTGGCTCATTGCTCTAGTGGGCAGCTTGTTCGGCTTGAGGCATGACTTCCTGGGTTCGAATTCCGGTATGGGCGAATAAAAAAAACTGACATTGAGTTTTCTGATAAGAAATTCCTGTGATGTGTCGTTGTCTGTGTGCTCCACCCCGTGCCTGGGAGAGCACGTTTAGCCTTCACGCATGATTACTTTCCAGTCGTGTCGGATTGCCATCCCAGCGGACTATGAGAGTGCACTTGTTTAGCGCACACAGTGACGCACTGTGCCTACCAACCCGCAATGGAGCAGAATGGTGAATCTATGCTCTAGAAAGTCTCTGTCTACTTGGCTCTTCATAAGCACTTGGTGTGAGCAGTAATTATCAAAATCAAAATATCCAATATTAGTCCAAGCACGTAACTACTATATATATATATACATATATTAAATGGATATATATATCCATATAGTTAATAAAAAAACCGTTATATACTTCGACAAAAAAATTCCATTTAAAAATTCTTTCGGTAATTAATTGGAGTTTTACACTATTCGCAAAGAAGGTTTGCATGGGATAGAAATAATTCAACGCTAACGTAAGTTATTTGAGTGTTTAAATAATGCACATTTTAATACCATCTACATTTCAATTAACTTAAATAACAACGACATTTGCCAATCGTATCGTGGTTTATGTACGGCGAGTAAGCGACCATCCACTATCCACAGTAAGGGTCCGTTCACATAGACCGGTTGTTATTAAGAACGTCTGAACAAAAAAGGTGAAATGTAAAAATGAACTTTATTACAACTACCCAACACTCAATTTTAATCGCGATAAAATCTGCTCTCCTCTCGGAGCTGGTTTGTGTGAACGGACACTAATCGTAAACGCTAGCGAAAATGGCAACTTGTCTTCCAAATGTATGGCGCTTGACGACAGCAATCTACAAGACTCTCCCATATAATCGAACGAATAGATTAGGTGCAACATGTCTACCATTTTTTCTATTCTTTAATTTGGTCACGTGCATTGTCGTCCAAGAAACGTCATTCCCATACATTTTTTGAGCGTTAGCAATCTACAAAAGTAACGTTGTCTAGGCCCACAGAAGTAAAACTTCTCTGGCACACAAGTTTTTAAGTCTTGCTTATATTTATACAAAAGTAAAACTTTAGATTTTAGAAACTTAGTGGGAGAAAGAGACAAAAAGGAGACTGACAAAAAGGATTTATGAGTCAAGAGTGCATGAGAAAGCTGGAAGACGAAGACGAAGGCGAACATTCCTGGATCAAATCCAGGACAATTTAAATAAGGGCCAGAGTACTCTAAACCGACGAATTTGTATGAAAGGTTTAAGAGAATGAAAGAAGCGAAGGAGATATGCAAGGATCGTGGCTAGTACAAGCACGTGGTCTCTGCCTACACCTTTGAGAATGAGGCGTGATGCTATGCATGTATCAATGAGAGAGTATACCGAGTTTCAAATTTTCACTGTTCCTTTAAAGTCTCTGTACACTTCAAAAAGTTAAGTAGCAGCCCACTAATGCTCCACGGCTCGACATAGTCCTCCTCAGTCATAGAAGAGAGGATTTTTAGGGGATAAACCCACCACGCTGTTCCACCACGGCTTAGTAGACATAGTACACAAGTGCACTCTATATTCCTTCACTCTTATAGTCCGATGTGACGGTAATCCTACAATATCGAAGAGAAATCAGGTGCAGGACTTAATATATCTTAATAAAGAACTCAAAACCAAGACCTCATGTTTGCAACCGAATAAGCTGAGCACTAGACCAGTGAGACAATCAATATATAATTATAAAGTGGTTATGTTGCATTCAAACATCGTCGTCTCAACCGATGGACGTCCACTGCTGGACAAAGGTCTCTCATAATGAATTTCAATGGGTACGATCTTGCGCCGCTTGTATCCAGCGGCTGCCAGCGACCCGCCTGATGTCATCGGTCCACCTGGTGGGATCTGCCGACGCTGCGTTTTCCGGTGCGAGGCCGCCACTCTAGCACCTTTGGGCCCCAACGTCCATCGGTTCTGCGAACTATGCGCCCTACCCATTGCCACTTCAGCTTTGCAATTCGGTAGGCTACGTTGGTGACTTTAGTTCTCCTACGGATCTCCTCAATTCTGATTTGATCACGTAGGGAAACCCCGAGCATAGCCCCTCTTCATTGCCCGCTGAGTGACTTTGACATTGCCCGCTGAGTCTTCTTACGCGCTCCATATTCAGCGGCCATATCTCGAAACCATATGTAATCGCTGGTAACACGCGCTATTCGAAGACCTTACTCTTCATGCACTGAGGAATTGTGGATGAAATGATGTCATCGTTAGCAGCTTCTGTTAGACAACTATTATAATTTGTTTATAAGTTATTTTTGTAAAACTAGCTTTTATTAAAATTAAAGTAAAATAAATTTATTGAAGTGAGACTTTTTTAGGCGCGTGAGGGTAAAATTGAGAGATGAATCGCGTGATCAATGTCACGAAGATGTGCAGCGTTTATGCTAATTCTTTTGAAGGTTAGGTAGTTTTAACATTAACAAATAACATTTGTGTTAATTTTAGACACCTAATATTTTAATGACAATAAAATTTCTAACAATCAATTTTCCTTCCCTAAGTCTAGGAAATGTAAAGTTTTAGATTTGTATAAATATAAACAAGACTTAAAAATTAGTTTGCCAAAGAAGCTTCACTTCTAAAACGTGTACTTTGTATCGCTGCCAACGTATTTGGCGTTACTAAGTGTATAATTTAATAGTCAATAAGCATCAAACCTATTCATTAATTCTTTATATGAATCATTGTTTTCAATTATAATTTGTTAATTTTTCCTCCTCCTTAAAGCTGCCAACTTGTATAAATATAGATAAATGCTGATTGTACTTCGTCCAACCACTTCGCAATTACAATTTTCTCGCATGCAATATTAATAATTTGAGTTGTAGATATTTATATTTGATATTGAAAATATGGAAGACAAATCGATTTCCAATCAAGAACAATTATGTTTTGAAGAGGTGAGTATTATTATATAACTTTAAGATGAATGTGCAGTTTACTAAATCGTTATTTATATATGAAATTTGTATTGTGTTCTTTTCGTAATTCATTTGAAGTTTTTGACTTATTTTTATAAAAGAAAACAATACATATGGTATATAAATATCAAAATATTCTTCATTCAACTAAGCCTGTCCTTTGGAAAGTTGATTCCGCTGAGAAAAAACCAGCAAGAAACTCAGGGGTTACTCCTTTAAATATAGTTTTCTGGGTTAGAAGTGTAATGCTTCTGAGTGCAACTGGAATCAAGTCCAAATACTTTTAAATAATCCTCAACATTACAATATGCCTTTTGTAAAAGGAACTTTTTGACAAATGCGGTAGAGATGAGAGCTTTGAGAAGTATGAGTGGATTAAAACTGAGTGACAGTAGGTGCGATTAGAGAACGTTGTGGTATAAAAGAAGACGTAGTGACTAAAATTGAGAAAGGTATGCATAGATGGTTTGGGCATGTAGAGAGAATGAATGAAAGGAGACTGACAAAAAGGATTTATGATTCAAGAGTGAATGCGAAAGTTGGAAGGGGAATACCAAGGCGAACGTTCCTGGATCAAATGCAGGACATTTTAAATAAGGGCCAGGTCAGGAGTACTCTAAACCGACGAACTTGTGTGAAAGGTTTAATGAGAATGCAAATGAAATGAAAGCGAAGGAGGTATGCAAAGATCGTGGCAAGTGGAAGGACGTTGTCTCTGCCTACCCCTATGGGAGTGTGGCGTGATGCTATGTATGTATGTATGTTTTTGACATATTTCTTAAAATTATGTGGAAGCAAATCCAAAACTGATTGCGGTATTTGTTTAGAAATATGCTGAGACTGACACATAATTTCAGAACCTTCTTAGTTCTAAAATAAAGCATTACAAGTTCGTTATTGCCCGGAGCGAGATAATGAGGATAGAACTAAAAAATAGATTTGGTCTTAATATGAGGGATGTTGGTACCTTTCAAAGTATTTTGTCAGCACCGACATCCGCTCAGGCAAATTTATTGTTTAAAATAATTCTAAACATTTTGAAAGTCTAAAGTGTTTTGTTAAAAGAGAGATTTTGTTAGGGTACGATGGGTCTGACATAGTCTCATAAGAGACTCAAAGACCTTTAAAATAAATAAGAATAAAAAAAAAAAGTTCGTTATTATTTCTTGTATTAAAAACCGTGAATTTTGCTGTGTAAGTGAATATAATTAGGGATAAATAAAATGTTATCCATCTGTATATTTACGAGATATAAGAGACATCCAGGCATCTATTGTCTCATCACGATATCTCTGGAACCATAAGGGAAGTAGAGACTTGAAATTTAGTAAGAATATTCCTTTTGCCGAGTAGATGTCATGTTTCTTATTTGTAAAACAATTTATCTAAATTAATGAGATTGCTGCTCAAAAAACTTTCCACGCAGACGAAGTCGCAGGTTCAGCTAGTTCAAGATATTGCGACGGTGCTGTGAGAATTGATGTTTCTTTAAATATCTTGTAGAGAGGCAAGAGCTTTTTTGTAAAATACTCATGCATTCATACAATAGGGTTTCGTGCTTCGATAAGAATAACATTCTCTCTTGTCGTCGGTCCACCTTGTGGTGGGTCTCCCTACACTGCGCCGCCCGTTGCGGGGTCACCACTCTAGCACCTTCGGGCCCCAACGTCCATCGGTCCGTCGGACTATGTGCCCCGCCCATTGCCACCTCAGGTTCGCGATTCGTAGGGCTACGTCGGTGACTTTGGTTCTGCTACGCATCTCCTCATTTCTGATTTGATCGCGTAGAGAAACTCCGAGCATAGCACTCTCCATCGCACGCTGAGTGACTCTTTCGTATGAGGCCGATAGTCAGCGACCACGTTTCGGAGCCGTTCGTCATTACTGCCAACACGCACTGTTCGAAGAGGTTTGTCTTCAGATAGTGAGGGGTATTGGACGAAATATTATTGTTATACAAAAGGGATATTACTATAATCAAAAGAGTACCTAGTTTCATGCCGGTTTCTTCTTAGTAGAATTAACTTTTCGAGCCGATGGTAGATACTATGTTACTAACAGATAAACTATTCAAAAGGTCAAATTGAATAAAGCATATTTTGATTTGGCTTTTAAGCCACGATTTATGTGAATTTTAATGCAATTGTTATAACAGAAAGAGAAATAATTGATTATGATTCAGGAGTTACTGTCACCGTACACTTATCTGCTACAAGTGCGAGGCAAACGGTTAAGATTAAAGATCGCAATTGCCTTCAACCACTGGTTTCAACTGCCCGAAGAAAAGCTTAATTATATTGTCAATACAGTCAACATGTTGCACGTTAGTTGCCTTTTGTGAGTATTTATTATAAATAACTATATTTGTAACTTATGGAATTCAGGATAGCTACTAAAGTTCAAAGGATCTTCTCATGGTGACTAGCGCCCGAATCTAGCTTATGCATTCAACTCTGTAACCCTATTTAAACCTCCTCTTCCTTGAGCCGTTTCCTCATGTCTGAAGGTCGTGACGACCACCTCTTACGATGATTATTTCTCTTGTTAGGGATGGCATCTGGATCTGTTCTCGGCGACGTGTATGTTACTGAAGATACAAGTTTTCCCAAGTAGTAACCTTTTCTTTTTTTTTGTCGCTGGGAAAAATACAATTTACGTTAAATACAGTCGGGAGCGTGGGACTCAACGATGGAAGAGAGCTCGCATTACCCACTTTAAACAGGAGGAACCCTCTTCATCCATTACTGAGGCACCAGGTTTATAGCTTTCGCATTCTGCACTGGTGTCCTGAATGAGTCTGACGGATGATTCACGGATTCGGGAGGAGGTGCGCACCATGAGCCACCTTGTATCCCGCCTCCTTCGGCGGTGGGAGGGAGTATCCACTGCATTCTCCCTCTTTCTCTTTCGTGGGCTTCCTTCAGCAAAACTACCGTCTCGCGGAAGAAAGCCAATTCCACCCACCATCTCTTACTGGAGAGGATCGAGCCTACAATGCTCCCCAACAAGAATCGCCGGTCAACGCCACCAGGTGGTGATGCTGAATTTTCTGAACACCCATGTCCGGTCAGAACCTGCACCAGTCTGTAGGAAAGCGTCTCGTGCTCCCTAGAAAGGCATTGTTCCAGGTGAGAACGAATCGCCTTCACAATGTTCACGCCCGTTACTGGGGACCCGAGGTTTTCCCTCTATTTTTGGACCAGAGCCTGGTCAGCCAAGGCTCTGATCCTCCAGACCTCGTCGGGATCAGGCCACAGACCATTCGCCCTTGCAGCCGCTTTGTGCCGATACCATAAACTCATGCAGACACTTTCTGAAAGAACCATATTTAACCGATTACTGTATTGATAGTTTCTGGATTAATATTTTAGTTTCAAGTCAATTGGACAAATCAAAACGTTTTGAATTTTTCCTATTTCTTATATTAACAGCCGGTTATCGCCAGATGACATCACCCAAACAGATCATATAATTTAAGATGATAACTCGTTAATTATTAACTATCGTAGTTAAACGCGATCACTTGCTTATGGGCACTGCTTTGCTGGTGGTAAGATGGTATCCAGCTACGGTTGAAGCCATTTATCTGGCAATATATCCTTCTGGTCTTGAAGTTAAGATACGACACAATCCAGTGCGAATTAGTAGTTATTACATAACTTCGAATTGCTATTATGATACGTAAGTATCTTCTCGAATATTTTTATGATTATATATATTATAATAATGATGAATTTCAAGAAACAATTGGCCATAATTTTTTATTAAGATAAATTAATGCTCTCAGTCCAAACTAGAATTACTAGTAGTAATTATTCAACAATACAAACGAAACTTCATATAAATTTTAACGTTTATGGTCCGTAACCGTTTCTTATATTTAATTGATGCTTTTTGTTAGCCATGATCTAAGCCTTTTTTTACGCTGGGAAATGCATTTACGCACCAACCGATGACTGTTCGGTTGGGAGTGTGGGACTCACTAGACAAAACCAAAATACCCACTAAAACCCAGCGAAACCCTCGCCTCAGAGAAAAAATTCCACTCTGGCACCCCGGATTCGTTTGCCTTCACAACAGTGTTCATTTAAAAATAGAGGAAGGAGGCGGGAATAGCCCTGCCCCCAGTCTTCCAGGCCTTCTTCGTCGGCGAACAGAGGAATCCGCGGCGTCCTCCCATTCCCTGCTTAGTATCTCCTTCTGCAAAATGATCGACTCGCAGAAGGAGGCAATTGCCCTTCAGTTAGCATTGCTGGCGAGCATACATTTTACGATGTACGCCAGCGAGAAATCTAACGTTCCACTAACCAAGCCGACCATCCTGCTACTGTGTGGTACGCCGTATCGACTGGAGTACCACACTGTTGGCAGGCGGGTGTTTGTTCACACCTAACAATTTGGTGCAGGTATTTACCAAAGCAACCGTAAGCCTAATTAGAATATAAAATTATCATTATAGCAGTATGTATATAGCAGTCTAGGCTTTGTTTCCCACCAGGGTATTTAGGGAATGATAAACCCTATTTCGTCTAAGACTAGATTTGTGGATTACCACCTATATGACCTTGCGTTTCTTTGTATTCCGATAAAGTACTGTGCAAAGACCAGAGTTGAAAAATCTTGTAACATCTACAATTAAAAAAAATCATTAACTATTACGTAAACATTTTTATATACTATCCAATCACTTAATGTACCCGATATCAAATTACACAAACACATTAACAGCAATGTTTAGGAACGCACGTCAGTTTCAATAGTCGACCGCTCTGGCAGATCGTTACTTGAGACATCTCGAGAACGCCGCCGGCCTGTGACTCATTGACTCTGTCCAGAGCCTATAGCTGGAGCTGGCATCCCGGAAACTATTAGACTCCGACTTATTTATGATTTTATACCTTTATTAATTGATGGCTCCCATTGGAAACGAGTGCTGTATTTCCGTGCGACGTGACGCTAAGATGTGATATCTTTATTGTGTCAAATGGATCTCAATTAAACTATTTTCCCTGTTTATAATTTTATCAACAGTTTGTGATGTAATATAATAGGTTATATTTTATTACCTATATTTTTCAAGCCATACTAGCCTAGTGGTGAGACGCGTGGATTCTCATAAAAGGAAGTAGTGGGTACGAACTCTGGGCGGCCCCCACTAAGTTTTCAATCCAACATTGACCTTTTTGGTAAAGGTGAAAAGGTCACTAGGTAAACCTAAATATCCCGGGAATAATTCTGGGATATGTGTACCCTAGCAACTCGCAGTGAAACAGATTGATGGGTTTTTCCCTCTCTTCTATGAGGGAGGTCTGTGCTCAGCAGTTCGACGTTGCTGGAGTGCTTCGTACCTTAATTTGAAATAACCATTTCAGAGCTGACGATATACAAGATAATGCACATGTGAGACGCGGTTTGCCAACAGCTCATCGTGTTTTTGGAGTGCCTATAACGATGAATTCATCCATGCATGGGATATTCCTAGCTATGGAACACATATCGCCACTTGGTCTCGAGGTAGATATATAGCATTTTATTTAATACTACTTCAAACCTGATATCCATTACGGTGCCTTTTTATTGTTTTAATTATAAATCATTTTACTGTATATCCTTTGGTAGCATTACTTCGTTTTTCTAAATGACTCAAAAAGTAATAGAGTAAAGAAAGTGAACTACATAAATTATTAAAAGAAATAAAAAGTATATTAGGGCCGATTGTGTGATATCGCAGCCCGTGTGATAAAACGCGGGTAGAAATGTCATATTTTCGTCCCGTGGTGGATATACAATTTTTCATCCGACCGGGAGCGAAAGTTCGATAAAAATGTAAATAATAAAGTTTGAAATAATATGATATAAAGTTACATATTGAATCAATAGTTCGCATGCTTCGACTACGTAATTAAGTATATTTAAAAGTGTAATAACTGAATTTTTTGCTGGTTCCTTCTCAGTGGAAACAACTTTCTGAACCGGTGATGGATGTCTTGCCAACAGAGAGACTACTTACGATTCAAAACAACTTTTTAAGCCTATTTGGACTACCTCTCTTTTCTTAATGGGCTTCCATAGACTTTATCATCCGGTGCGATGACTAAAGCGTCAGCAATAAAAAAGATAGTGTTGTACATTACTAATTCCTCTTTACGTTATTGGTAAGGTTGGTACTCTTTACGTAAATGCTCGTTTATAAGCTTCACGCGAAAACACGTCATACTCGATGCCAGATATACAGTTAATGGTAGTTACCTGCAAAGAGTAGATCATGTGCGTGATCTAGGAATAACTCTGGATACTAAGCTACGTTTTACGTGCCACATTGACAACATCTGCAGATCTGCGCGCAAAATTCTCGGATTTGTTTTTAGAAATTGCAAACCCTTTAAAAAACTCCAAACTAAAAAGCTTCTGTTTACCAATCTCGTCAGAAATAAACTCGAGTATGGTACCCCAATCTGGAATCCATCTTATAAAACCAATATAGACCGTATAGAAAGCATTCAGAGACGATTTACACAATTGCTATCTGGATCAAATAAAAGAGTATCATACTCTACCCGTCTCACAAAATTTGAATTAATCTCATTATCGGACAGGCGTAAGCTGCATGACATTATGTTCTTATACAAGCTTATTAATGGAATTGTAGATGACCCAGAACTACTAAGTCAGGTATCCCTTAAAGTGCCCAATCGCATTCCACGATACCCAATTCATGTCTTTGCCCATAAATTTTGTAGAACCAACCTTGGTAACCATTCGATAATACCCCGGCTATGTAGACTATACAGGGATTTAATCTCCAAAGATAACTCCATTGACATATTCGGTGATAAATTATATACCTTCAAAAATAAAATTATAAAAACATTTAGAAACACCAATCAATAAGTCGCACTAACTTAATGTTAAATTACGTATTTTCCTTATTTTTTTGCTTTTTTCATTACTTTTTTTATTTTACTTTATTTTTCTTTACTTACTACATTTTGTTTAAATAAATGTTTGTACGATCTATTGTTATTGCATGATGTGGCTACCTATAAGTGAAATTACATGTTTTGCGCTACCTTTATGTATTTTATAGTTTAAGTTTCTGTACATGTAATTTTGTTGGTGGTCCAAATAAATAAATAAATTGGTTATTTTTTCCTTTTTTATTAGGCATTAAAAATATTTAACAAACATTTTTTGGATGCACTTCGAGGTCAAGGTCTGGATATATATTGGCGGGATAACTTAATGTGTCCTACAGTAGAGCAATACAATATTATGGCTAAACAAAGTAAGTTTTAACTTTTAATAACTTATGAGTACCAGTGAGTCATCATAGCTGTAAACTTGATATGCCTTCAACTGGTAACTGTGAATTTGACCTTGTAATTTGAAAAGACTTGATTGGTTGTGGAACGCGCTAGGCCGGCGAAAAATGATGACTCACTGCGTTCTTAACGCAAACGAACAATACCCTAAAAAGCTTAGAAATTTATGCTAACAAATTAATACTATTTACACATACTTTCTCTTCTGTACTGTGTGTTGTTTTATCCTAACGGTCCTCCTTATCTCAAAGAAAAATTTAGGTTTAGGACAGGTGAGAGAAGTCTACTAACCTCCCATCACCTCACATTAACAATAACTGCCCACAAAACTAAATTCTTTGGTAATTCTTTTTCGGTGCGAGCAGTTCAGTTGTGGAACGATCTTCCTCTTGTAGTGAGGGAAGCACAATCACTGGAGATATTTAAACGACAAGTTACTAATTATTATCCCTCACTTTGTAATTCAAATGACGACAAGTAATATATTTATTCCCATATTTTAAGTATAGTATATATTTTTGTATGTATGTATGCATTTATTTATGTATATACTTATGTATGTATTTGTGTATTTTCTTATGTAGCGCTTGTATGTATTATAATTATTTGTATAGTATTTATTGTTTACCACCTACCATATCTAGCACTTGCAATTTCTGTTCGTCCAAAGGTTGCCTGGAAGAAATCTCTAGGTAGCGATAAGGCCACCTATTGTACTCCCTTATGTTATATATGTATAAGTGTTGTTGTAAAATTTTGGTGTACAATAAAGAGTAATCTATCAATCTATCTTTCTATCTACTATTTGTACAATAACATTAGCATTTCTTCGGGAATCGTTGGAGAGGGGGGGAGAGTTTTACCGACACCTTAACTTTTGGTTTTCGGGATCCACGCCCGATAATAACTCGCTCATTTTCAACTTCACGTGAAAACTTCACTAATATCAGCCTTCAAATGAAGCTTTCTAATAGTGAAAAAAATGTTGAAGTCGGTACAGACTTTTGTATGAAAACGTTACAAACATACACACATGTTTACATAGAAAAACACCAATGTGTCCTGTTTATGATATACTTATATAAGTAAGCAATATTTTTAGTTTTATTAGCGCTTGACTGTGATCTTACCTGATGGTAAGTGATGATACAGAGTAAGATAAAAGTGCGCTAATCTGGCTAAGAGGCGATGTACCCCTTATGGTTTCTACACGGCATCATACCGAAACAGAAATCTCTTTGTTTCGGCGGTACGTCTTTGCTAGTAGGGCGGTCACTAGCCATAGCCGAAGCCTCCCACTAGACCAGACTCATACAAATTAGAAAATCCAAGTTTCGCCCCACCAGGGATGGAACCCGAGGCCTATGCTAGTAAGGCGAGTACTCATACCACTGCGCCAGCGAGGCTATCAAAGATAAATAATTTTAGAAACTTAAATTGTGTAATGTAAAATAAAATTAAGTTTTTCTGTTATAATAAATTAATTTTCCTCAGAAACCGGGCAAATGTTTGCGTTAGCAGTCCAACTATGTCAGTTATTCAGTGACAATAAAACTGATTACCTTCCACTTGCGATACAACTAGGTCTTTACTTTCAAATAAGAGATGACTACTGTAATTTGAAGCAACGACAGGTAATTTTTCATTTTTCTTAACATAATTTAATTTATTTAAGTCATTTATTAACGCCAAATGCTACCAAGCGGGATGAAATGTACGACTTAACAACCGCCGTGCCGCCACTTACTAAACCTCTGATGTCTCCTAAGATATACATTTTAATAAACTAACTCTTAAAGACAGATTTAATCTACAAGAAGTATACAACGTTTATAATTTATTTCATTGTATAAACAATAATACTGTATTGTACAAAATAGCTTGATTACCAACAAATATTCTTTGTAATATGAAAGAGATGTAAATGGTGACTTGGTGTTTTTTATTGCTCGTTTTAAGTTATACAAATTAGCAGAACATTTATTTGATCTATCTTGTATGGTTTAGCCAGCGTTAGCGATTTAAGCGCACGAAATTGTGTTTGTTAAATCACATTACTAATCTTAAAATTTCTTGCTTTTTTTTTGTAATATAATATATATGTATGTCGGGAATAAGAGAGAAGGGAGCATAAATCATATGGGCTTAGGGTTCTCCACCGATATCGTCATCCATAATTCAATTTTCTTTACTGTAGGCGTTGGTGAGTAATGTTTGTGCAATCAAACACTTTATTAATTAACTCAGATTATAATATTCACCTCCTCACCGCTTCTCAACCGCTCTGGCGGACCCTCACCCGAGAACTAGTGAGTCCGCCGCCGGCTCCCGACACATGACTCTGTCCCACGCCGGTAGATAGATGGCGCCAGCGTTCCACAGACTAGTGCACTCCGACATGTTATATTCGAATAAGTAAATTATTGTTTTAGTTTAAGATGAAATATATTTGTACGAGTTCTAAATAGTAAATTTTTATTATTAGGAAGCCAACATTATATACAATGTTTACTTATGCTAAATCATATTACATATAATAATGAAGTTCTACATTGAATATCCCACGTATAGGCTAACTTGGCATGCAATACAAATATGTTACGTCTACAAATAAACCTAAATAGTAATAAATGTAAAAAACTTATATATAATGATTAAAAAAAGAACTACTATAAAAAAGGGTGAAAAAGAAAGAAGTCGCAAAAGATATCTTATATTTGATTTTTTTAATGTCTCATTGTATTTAACCAATGTTCTATTTATGGCAGCATTTACTCTTACTACTTTTATATATTTCGGAGTGCAAGAGTCTGTAGATCGCTGGTCCGTGTGTAATAGTCTGTGGAACGCTGACGTTATCTGTGTATCGGCGTGTGGGCAGAGTCAATAAGTGGCAGTCCGGCGCGTCTCTCGGCAGTTCTCGAGTGGCGGTCGGCCGGAGTGGTCGACTATTGAAACTGTCGCGTTCCTAGCTATTATTGTTAATGAGTTTGTGTAAATTGATATCGGGAACATTAAGTGATTGAACATTATAATCCGAGTTAATTAACAAAGTGTTTGATTGCACCAACATTACCCACGAACGCCCACAGAATAATAAATTAAATAGTGGATCCAATTAGTAACGATGTCGGCGGAGAACCCTACGCCCCTGTGCTTTATGATTCTCCGTTCTCTCTTATTCTCCGACATATAAATAAATAAACAAATAAGGGATAATTAACAATTCCCGTTTTGATTAAGATGTTTTCTTTCATTGAATAGTTGTGTGATGAATTTTAATAAACAGTTGGACACTTAAGTTTTAGAGAAAGAATTTAGTTGTGCGTCCCAAGGATTCCAACAAATTATTTTTAACAAAAATTCATGTGTATCTTCTATTGCACTGTGTCTATACGATACCTTATCCTTAATTGCTTACGAACTTACATTCTCTGAAAATTACGAGTAAGAGTAAATACACATAAACCTTCCCCTTGAATCATTTGTACCTATTGCTGTAAACAGTATTGGAATCCGTGAAATTAATTACACACGTTAACACACGACTTTTCTTACATTAGTTATATCTTACTTATTGTTACACTGTTTAGATACAGTTCCTCTAACATTTAGTGAGATACCTATGCCTTATTTTAGCTATTTGTGTTATAGCATAGTTATAATTGCCAGAAAAAAAGAAATTATATTTAATTTTTCATCTGTTATTTCGTAAAGATTAACAAGTAAATATATATTACAGGCTTTAGAAGAGTGGCCAAGCGCGGATGACAAGGTAATACAAATCAAACCTACTTTACCTGTATCGAAAGTGATAATATTTATTTATACAAAACAGTGATAAATCTTAACTAGGATTGCTTTATATTTCAAAGAAACAGTTGGTTGTAAATAGCAATTGACCATTTTAGAATAGACTTATAAATAAGTCATACAAAAACTTGGCACTTTACACATACACACGTATGCAACATACGCCCTCACTCTCCGTTCACAAAACACTCATTTACGTCCACATACACACTCATGCATAAATTCTCATAAAAATACACAAACGTATTCAACATAAACAGTCACTCACGTCCACATACACGTTCACAAATTCAAATTTGCACCATATTCAAAACCCACATACACACCCATACCCCCAACCCTCCCCCTACACATTTAGACAGACACACACACGTATACATACGCACACACGAACGCAATATATGCCCTCACACACTCACGCATTAACACTCATATATACGAAAGTGCACATGCTCTGGCCCCTAATTTACGGGTCTAGGAAGACTTTACGGGTTACTTGAGTTATACACTTATAACCAACAACTTAACCCACACTTAAAATAAGGTATACCACGAGTGCAAAATATTTTTTAAAATTATGATTAATAAATACATTAAATTTTGAATAGTGAAAATGTCACTTTGCCTTCCGATTAAATCAATGCTTAATTTAGTACGCATTTTCGACGCATGCGCTCCTGTTTTATATGTCAAAATCTGTTTTGTTGCGTCATCTAAATTTGTAATTCACTTTCTTATTTCTTACGATTCATAATCACTTATTTTCTTTTAAATATTTTATTAAGTTTCGTAGATTTTTTTGCGTTTTTGATTACATATCTAAATTTATTTTTAAGCTATAATATAGTTTCTGTTTGAAAGTTCTTATATTTATTTATTTATTAAAGCAGCCAAAACAGATCACGATATTTAATATTCTTAATCAATAATATATAGACTAATAGATGTATGAGTAAACAATTTTTTGCTTTGTTCGTAAGTTTAAAGTTCGAAACTGAACTTTAAACTTACGAACGTAAACTTTCGAACCTGGGCTCGTAGACAACGCCACTGTCGAAGATTGCTAACGCTTACAAATGTATGGGAATGACGTTTCATTTTTCGATGTTTCGATATCAAATGTCATTCCCATACATTTCTTCAGCGTTAGCAATCTTCGACAGTGGCGTTGTCTAAGACCCCTGGTCTGATGAAAAATTGTACACGCACCGCGAGCCGAAAGTACGGCATTGCCACCCGCGTTACTGTACTATTTTCGTAACACTCTCATTAGGCATTCACCAGCTTACTCTTCAAATCAAGCGAGAGTAAAGAAGTTTTACTTCTTATTTGTTTTAATATCTAGTTGTACTGTTACGTACTGCACGTAGAGAGAATGAGAAAGGAGACTGATATAAAGGATTTATCAGTCAAGGATGAATGGGAAAGTTGGAAAGGGAAGACCAAGGCGAACGTTCCTGGACCAAATCCAGGACATTTTACATAAGGGCCAGGTCAAGAGTACTCGAAAGCGACGAAATTGTATGAAATGTTTAATGAGAATGAAAGAAGTGAAGTGCAAGGATCGTGGCAAGTGGAAGGGCGGGGTCTCTGCCTACCCCTATGAGAATGAGGCGTGATGTTATGTATGTATATATTGTTTTCATTTTATGTATTATTAATTCAACATGTTTTAGATTTCCTTTTTATACTATAGGTAGGAAAAGACAAAGGCTTTTGTGAGGACCTGACGGAGGGCAAATACAGTTTAGCCATCATACATGCTATGAGCACTCCAGAACGTGGACTGATAATGAGTATCCTTTTTAAAAAATATCGCTCAATACATTTAAATCCATTATATAATGAAAGCTAATTACTTGTATGATAAAAAAGCTTGGAAATGAATATATTGCTTTAAGGTAGTAATAAGAGCTTAAAGTTGATATCGTGATGACACGTGTGATTCAATGAGTACAGAACTAAGCGCAAAGTACTCGTAACTTTGTAACATCATGATAAGTGGTACAATAAAATGAATATGTATACGATATTAAATACAGGAGTGCTGTAAAAATATATTTGAATTTGAAATTCCTACGATTATATCGCGCTTTCAACTTAGACTGTATCATCACTTACCATCAGCTGTAATCACAGTCATGCATTAACTCTATGGTTTATATTACCTTAATGGTATATAGATATACTTAGACAAAGAACTGAAGACCATGAACTGAAGAAGTACTGCGTGTCATTGCTAGAGAAAGCTGGCAGCATTAAATATATTTATGACACTCTTACAAACCTGGACTGTGCTTTAAGGGCTGAGGTAACTATAGACTTTATAATGGCACAACTCGGCTGTTGTCAGTCACTGCTGGCTTACTCCTCCAGAGAATTTCAGCACATGACCACCAAACTGCTCCAATGAAGGTTGGCAAGCTAGACATCCCCAGATTACAATCGAGATATGAAGGTTTTGTCACGATGTTTTCTTTAACCGAAAAGTCCTTGGATGGATTGGAATTTTCTTTTTATTAAGAAAAACTCCACCGCTTTTAGCTATTTATCCCCCAATAGGACTCAGCTGCGGACACCATGGAGGAATGTGGAAGCTGATCCTCTGGTGCCTCACTTGTAGATAAAGAAGATCGCGCTGGGTTTTAGTAGGTATTGCGAGGCCGTGTTCCATCTGGACTCATTTAGGTTTGGGTATAGGCATAAAGACATCTCATGGAGAGAAAAAAATGCAGGTACTTCTAAGTTTAACACCACCATAGAAGGGTACAAGGTTGTTGTTTGCGCACCTGTTCCCGTCGCCATGAATCCTTAGCAGGACTCATCCAGGGCACTCAGGAGGATAACGCAAGCTGATCTTTTGGTATCTCACTTAAGAATCAAGAAGGTTTCGCTGGGTTTTAGAGGGTACTGTGAAGTCTCTTCACTCGACGAGTCCCACACCCCTGTTTCATTTGGACTATTCTATAAAAGCATTTCCTAGCGAAATAAAATAGGACAAGTTTTATTTAGTTTCCCACCGTCGTAAGTGGCGGGGTGCAAAATAAGTTTGCTCATCTGGGACACTGGGTACGAATCCGCTAGCTGATCCTCTGGTATCTTACTTAAGAATGAAGAGCATTACACTAGGCTGATACTTGGCCCAATGGGTCGTTCTTCGGCAACGGGTTCTTTAAAGAATTATCAGTGTGCTTTTTGGATAAAAAATATCGAGAGGAAACCTACACATTCCATGAAATATTCTGGTATACGAGTATGTGTTACCAGTAAACCACAGTACAGCAGTGTGTTTATGCTCTAAAAATCCTCTTTCTTATGAATAATCCTGTGCCCAGCTGTGAGACGTTAAACTCCTTATTTTCTTATAAAAGGAATTGTTTTTTTCAGGTGGCTCGTTTGGGCGGTAATCCTGAATTGGAAAGAGTTCTCGACGAACTACTTTCATGGAAACATGGATAGAAACACAATGGCAACTTAATATTTACTATGATATAAAGAAATCGTCTAGAGTTTTGCTTTTATTTAAACAAAAACGTTAACTTTACCAAGACGATTAATCTACAAAAATTAAAAAAGCATTAAGTGTTGATAACAATGCCATATCCTAGTTTCCTTGCCAATATTATAAATGCGAAAGTAAATCTGTCGCGCTTTTACGCCAAAACAAAACCGATTTCATTGAAATTTGGTATACAGATTGTCTAGAGCCTGCGAAAGGATATAAACAACTGCCTGATTGGTCTAATGGTTAGCATATTCGACTACAGACATGAGGTCCTGGGTTCTAGACCCGGGTCGGGCCAATTCAAAAATCAATATTGAGTTTTCTATAAAGATTTGCCCGAAGTTGGAAAGTTGGCGGTGTGCTGCACCCCCGTGCCTTGGAGAGCACGTTAGGCCGTCAGTCCTGCGCCTGATCTCTCTCCGGCCGTATCGGATTCCCGTCACATCGGACTATGAGAGTGAAGGAATAGAGAATGCACATGTGTACTATGCCTGCCAATTCGCAGTGGACCAGCGAGGTGGGTCTATGCTCTAAAAACCCTCGCTCCTCGGAGTGAGGAGGCCTGAAAGGACATTATTAATTATGAAAAAATACTTGTGTGGGATAAAAACGCCGGTAAGAAACTTGCTAAATGCCGCGCCATACACAAGGAGCTCATTAAAGTAGTTATGTGTGTCTTATGTCTATAACTATAAAAATTTAATAGTAATTATACCTATTATACACGTTAGCGCTGTGACGTGAATACTCGCTTTACTAGCAAAGGCGCCGGGTTCATTCCCTGGTAGGGAGAATTTAGGAAATTGCATGTTCTATTTTGTCAGAGTCTGGACAGGTGGAATGCTTCGGTCGTGGTATGTTACCACCCTACCAGAAAGACGTACCGCACAAACATGGGATATGTATTCCGGTACCATGATGTGTAGAAGCCACAAGAAGTAAATTACCTCTTACCAGAATAGCGCGCTTTCATCATAGACTGTTTCATAACTTACCATCAGGTGTGATCATAGTCAAGCGCTAACCTGTCACTATTTAAAAAAAAACATGTAAAGTGCGTGCGTATTAAGTACACAAGTCAGAAGTGAAACTTCTTTGGCAAATAAATTTTACAGACTTAGAGGGAGGGGAAAAGAAAAATTTGTAAGGAGTTTAATGTATTTAATTGTCATTAAAATATTAAGTGTCGAAAATTAATACAAATACTTAATAAAGTCTCAAATGACGAACTGTAAATAAAAATGCCACGTGTTTTTTGTCGTTATTAGATATTATTAATTAAATTTTAGTTTTCAATTAAAAATTTAGAAAAGAGAATTTATGAAATATTTTATATTTTACGAAAAAAAGTATATTAAATGACGAGTGGCAAAATAAAATGCCGTATGTTATTTGTAACCTGACCTTCAAACGAAATAGCAAAAAAACGCTGCACATCTTCGTGACGCTTATAAAAATTTTACCGTCACACGCCTAAAGAAGTTTCACATCATGTAATAATAAAATTAATTATTAAAAATCCTACATTGACTACATTACTCTACCAGATGTAGTCGTGGACATAGGTGGTGTACTGTATTTAGTTTATTTTAAAGAATGACTAAAGTTTAGGCGAGTAATGCATAAGTAAGTAAGTAGCTGCCCATTAACGTCCCACTGCTGGGCACAGGCCTCCTCACTCCGAGGAGCGAGGGTTTTTAGAGCATAGACTCACCACGCTGCTCCACTGCGGATTGGCAGGCATACACAAGTGCACTCTCTATTCCTTCACTCTCATAGTCCGACGTGACGGCAATCCGACACGACCGGAGAGAGATCAGGCGCAGGACCGACGGCTTAACGTGCTCTCCGAGGCACGGGGGTGGATCACACCGCCAACTTCCTAACTTCGGGGAAATATTGAGAAAATCTTAATAGGAAACTTAATATCGAGTTGTGAATTGGGCCGACCTGGGACTCGAACCCAGGACCTCATGTCTGTAGTCGAACAGAGTAAATAATAATGCATAGTTAATAATGCAGAGTAATGCATAGTTTAATATTTTTATGAATTTATATATATATATATTTAAATATATTAATAAAACTTGTGTAGGCTCTTATAACTTTTACTGATGTATGTGATTGCATATTTGTGATGTTGTCCATCTGTTTCGATACTAACAGCTTTTCAAAACCAAAAGTTGTCTAGTAGAAATCGCTTTCCAGAGATAAGACCGCCTTTTATACATGTATTTCTCAGTCACTTTTATGTGTCAATTTGTTATTTCTTGATGTTCACCTAGAAATAACAATTACAGAACAAAATAGAGTGAACTACCCATATTCAAAGCCGGTAACGTTGAGTAGAGTGACGAAGTTTAAGTAGTTGTATTACTGGGTAACTGCAGACTTGTCTGAAGATGTCGATATAGTGTAGGAACATAGGGCTTTGGTAGAGAGACGTGATATGTTGGCTGGCTGATTTGTAAAGTTCAAAAAAGTGTAAATTATTCAAAAATCTACCAACACCTTGTATAACAATTGATTAAGGATGTTTTGGGGCTGTCTATTGTACCGTATTTGGTATGCTTTCATACCACAATGAGAAGAATTGTGGCCTCCATGGAAATGCCTCGTGAAAGACAGTTCCAACAGCCTCCTTAACACTTAATTAGAGCGATTTGATTGTCCAATAGTGCGCCACTGAAATTTCATAAACATGTTCCAAGGGCGCCATGTATAATAATTACTTTCAGTAATATACTATGGAATATTTTTGTTCTGATATAAATTAATTATTATTAAAGTATACATAATAATAATAACTTCACCAATGCGTTATATAGATGAAGGCCTGTATATATGATGTAAAATATTATTCAATTGTAAATATAATCATAGTAATTCAGTATTTTTGTTTTATGAATACATATCCGTTAGCATCGAATAGGCCAATTCTTTAGTAATAATGTATTTATTTCATTTATTATAGTTACATACATTACATACATTTGTTATAAAGATTTAAACACGCAATTCCTAGTTAGCTGATACATCCGTGTATGCTGCTTTATATTTAAAATTCAAAAACATTCAAAATATCTTTATTCAAGTAGGCCTGAGGGTAATAGGGATTAGAACTATACGGGAGTACCTTACAGTATCATGGACGGCTTCAACCCTCCTGGCAGGTGATCCCCCACGGGAGCTCAGAGCGGAAGTTCTCACGGCTGCTTATCATTGCAGAGCAGCCGTCAAAACCAAAGGGGAATCACCAGACGCTAACGAGCTAAGGGCGATCAGGGTTTTAGCTAAAAGAGCTTTGACCCAAAGAAGGAAGTAGAATCTAGGATCCCCAGTAGCGGGCGGGGCCGTAGTAGGGGCGTTCTGCCCTCATCTGGATAAATGGTTGGTCAGAGAACACGGATCGCTCTCATTACAGGTTGGTATAGGTGCTTATGTGGTGCACTCTTGGTTGCTTCGCAAATACCTGTACCAAACTGTTGGCTGTGAACCGTCGGCCAGCTTTTACGAGTGTGGTGCCTCAGACGTAGCCCACCACACGGTGGCAGAATGTCCCGCCTGGGGACCTCAGCGACTCATTATGACGTCGCTAATCGGCACAGATCTCTCACTGGCAAGTATTATAGTAGCAAGACTCATTAGTAAGCCAGGCCTTCGTGAGGTTGCCTCCTTCCGCAAGACTGTCTTCTCGTTTAAGGAAGCACAACAAACGGAGAGGGTGAATGCCGCCGAAAGACTACAACGTCTAAGGAGAGTAGGAAACAGGAGGCGAAAGTTCATACAACTCCTCCCCCTTTAGAATTTTTGTGAGCCGGCTGCAACCGAGAGGCCAGAGAGGAATGCGTGAAAGAACCTTTGCCACCCCACTCACGCTTAATGACGATCCAGTGGCTCGGCGAGAGGGAAGACCTCGTAATGTTGATGATGTTATTAAAGAACGACTTAGAATCTAAAATTTACGAAAGTTATAAGTCGGGTGTAAATGGTTTTCTCATCATCATTCTTAAGTAAACCTTCTTTGAATAAAAAAATTAAATTTATTTAGTGACATCTTTGTAAATTCTTGTGGGAGTTAGTTATCGAAAGATCAATTATATATAGTGGAAATGACCATATATCTAAGAACCCTTGGTAGCTTGATCTAGACCTTCGTAATGTCGAGGTAACACTTGTAATATGTCAACTAATTGCTTCTTTACTATGTTTATAAGACCTTAATGTCAGATTGACTTATTGCACATACCATTCGATTTTATATTGGAAGTGATATTTGGCAGCATCGCTGGCGCAGTGGTGCGAGTATTCTTATTAGCAGAGGTCCAGGTTCCACCTCCAGGAGGACGAATGTAGGGAATTCATTTTCTAATCTGTCTGAATCTGAACTGATGAGAGGCTTCGGCCGTGACTATTTGTGGAAGTCCTGGGAGGGATTAAAGGTGAGTAAAGGGAGTAAAAACAACAATTTCGCTTTACCTTATAAACTATTCTTACTTGTCAAACATTTGATGTTCGTCCCATGGTTAGGAATGAGCTAAAATTAAAAGTCGTTTAGAAATTAAATAAAATTTAAAAGTGAAGTTTGTGTTTGTGCGGCGTTGTTGTTTTTTTATTTGAATTTCAAACGTTTGATGTTCGTCCCGTCATTCAGAAATCAAGTTGTGTTTAAAAGAATGCTTTTGTTTTTGACATTTAATATTGACAAGCAACAATTTCTGATCGCAACTATAATATTTGATGGATTATGGCACGAATCTAGGGGCAAAAGTCGCGTATTTTTGATTACGAATTCTTTGTGTTCCGTTTATATTTTAACCACATTTTCTACTAAAGTTGAATCATTCAGCTTTATCATTTATTGAATATAAGACGTTGCAAAGTTTGCCGAGTCAGCCTGTTTGAAATATAATTAATACTGTTATGCAACGATTGCATTATCACAGCATTAATTCGCATTAAATATTCAGTAATTATAAATATTATGTGACCATTATACTATACAAATCTTACGCAACATTTACCATTGTAATTAAATAGCTTCGATACACATGATGTATTAATATATAATATAATTATTAGAGATAGATATATCATCTTGCTGACGACACATGCCTTATAGCAGCGGACAAGGATATAAAAACAGCTCTTATAAAATTACAAAAAGACTTTAATGCTTTTTCCAAGTGGTCACATGACATGGGTCTAGTGCTGAACGCAAACAAAACCAAACTTATGTATGTAAGTGAAAACAGGAATAGAAGCACTGTATCACTATATATGCTAATAGCACAAAGCCATTCGTGTCTGCATGCAAATCTGTATCTGTGTAGGATAGGGCGCGAAGCGACAACGCGGTGTTACCACTGCGGTTACGAGTGCGACGATGCACAGCACACGCTTGCGGTGTGCCCTGCATGGGATGTCGAGCGGCGCGTCTTGACAAGCCAGATTGCCGAAGATCTTTCTCCACTAACGGTAGTTGCAGCCATGTTGATGAATGCCGATGCTTGGAAGGCGGTGCTCTGCTTTTGCGAAACCGTCTTGGTTAAAAAGGAGACCGCCGAGCGAGCGCGAGAGAGGTCCGATCCATCACGGAGACGAAGACGCAGGGGCAGAATGGTTGCGTAGCAGTCGTTCAACGCTTCTCTTGGTGAAGCGTTGAACGAACGGGGTTGAGAACGGTGAGAGTGGGGGCCCGCACCGTTCTGTTGCAGACAACCCCGGGAGGAATGTAGCTTACGTGGCCTTAAGCTACATTGCAGTCAGACCACGGGATGTGTATGTCATCGCACAGTGGCGGCACCAGACGAAGGTTCCTACCGACATCCTGGAGCCACCTTACATGTGCCGAGGAGGGCCACCGAGGGCGTTTTAGTGGGTATAATCCTACATAACCTGGCCTTTCCCCCAAGAGGCCGGGATCTTTAGAAGATTTCTCCCTCGTGAAAAAAAGAGCTAACAGCTAAACACAGTCCGAACAAAAATAAAAAACTTAGAGCAATATTTACCTTAATACATAATAAGATCGCTTATTCAATTCGTGTAATGTAAATTATAAATCGCTTGCAGAATCTACCGTATCGTATGGTCTGAGTAGCTATCGCAGAACCTACAAATTAAATTTAGATCACATTTATCAATTGCCGATACGGTTACTCAAATCTATAATACCATACAAGTTCAAAAATAAGATTTACAATGCGAGGAAAGTTGATCACCAAAGTTTTTTCCCTTATTGTAAAATTATGCCAATACGTGATATGATAAAATACATCTTACTAATAGAAAACTATTTCTTCACGCCGGCCGTGATATGCAACGGACGCGATCGGTGGGAGAAGAGAATATATGGGGCAGAAATTCCACCTAGGGGGTCGAACAGATATGAATCGGCACTTACTTCGAGTCCCGCGCGCCGATCTTCTCGGGCGGCGACGGACCTGGCAGGTGTCTTGGCACGTGGGTGTGTGTCTTTGTGTGTAATTTGTGGGTGTGTAGTGACCTGCACCAAGGCGTCGCGGAGAGCTGCTGTCGGCGAAGCCGGTCTTCCTGTCCACTCCAAGGCGGTCCTGTGTACCACCAGGCACGGACATGTTCAAGGACTAAAGCCCACGTGAGCCTGAATGGACTGTGGCCGCGTGCACTTGCCGCACTTCGCCTATATCGAGAAATAGGGGCCACTAAGGTCCTTAACGCGACGACTTCACCACTCGCAATTACAAAAACCAAAAAACCGCGTGGAACTACACCAAAAAACCTCGAGGCGGGCCACCTTACCGCCCGTTGCAAACGCCTCTTTGGCAGCTGGACATAGACCAACTATATTTTTGCTGCATGGTTAGGGAACGGCACAGGAGGCGCCCTCTAGTATGCAGACGCGCCGCTTCCCGATACTTAGGGCATTAGTGCATGCAACATCGATCGCGGACTGCGCTTGGCGGACACGGTGATTCACGCCGTGGGTCAGGCGGTGGCGGTTCGGTCGTTGTTGCGGCCACTCTTTACCTCAAGTCTCCCAACAAAAACCAAACTGAACGTCTACGAGCCTACGTCCGTTCCAAACTGACGTATGCGGCTCCTGCCTGGCACTCTTTCTGCTCAGGGTATCAGAAGAAGAAGCTGCAGACTTAGCAGAATAAGTGCCTACGCCTCATAGTAGGAGCTCCGAGGTACGTCTGGAATGACGTCATTCATCGTGACACCAAGCCGCCCACCGTAAAGGAGTTCGTCCGCGTTGGCGAGGAGCATGTTCCGCCACGCACACACACTTCCATGGCATTGCCAGCCAGCATCCCAGATCTGGAAGCATTGGGCGTCCACTACCTCGTGAGCTCCTACTGTCACCACCACCAGGTGTGGGTGAAGGTGACGGCGTTGGCGACTCTACGGCAGTGACAGAACTCGGATTGACCTGGATGGTCTCGCCGGTGTAAGCTGGTGGGAACCAGCCCGTTAGAATGACGGGCAGAAACAAATACCGGGCATCGTCGATGCCTGAGAAAATTAGCCCGGGTAATGAGGCATTACCTCGAGGCCTGTACCCCACAACATGGTTGTGAAGAACCCCGGAGACGAGCGCATTAGTACCTCAGAAAGCTTCCATATGGCGCGAACACTATTCTAAAAATGAACTACAAAAGCATTTTCAGTACCCAGTACTTACACGCAGTATCACTAACGCAAAACTTATCGTGCCACATACCAATTACTTATATGGACGACAGACCCTCGTATAAATCGTACTGACTTTAATTAATAACTTACCGCTTAACTTAAAATAAGAAATTAATGAAAATAATATAAAAGGGAAGCTTAAAAATTACATATTGACTAAAAATAAAATTTTGGAACACCTGTAAATGGTGTAGCAATACGGTGCTAAACCGGTTTGACGCGTCAGTCAGTCAGTCACTTGTTTAGTTACGATACCACCAATGAGTTCGAGCGCTGAACGATTCACCACGGTGTAAAAACAAACCCGCAAGGGTTTTTTACACCGTTTGACACCGCTAACTTAACTGATAATTGTTGTAATTAATGTATATTCTTTTTAAATAAAAAAATATTCCAATTTAAAAAAATACATAAATATAATGGTTAATTGCTTTTAAATTATTGCCTTCACTTCTCATTTTCCTTATTTATCTTGTTTAAACAATCTATCTGTACTAAAAATATAAAGCTGAAGAATTTCTTTTACTTGGACGCGTTAATCTCAGAATCTACTAGTCCGATGAGAGAGAGAAAGAGAGAGAGAGAGAAGACTTTTATTGTACACCACAAGAAAAATACATAGAGAAAACACGAAACTACAAAACAAGTAGTACAATAAGGCAGCCTTATCGCTATTTAGCGATTTCTTACAGGCAACCTTTTGTGAAAAACTCTTTTAGTGATAGATAGTCCATTTATCGCGGAAAGTTACAGCCTATTGTTGGGATTCGATGTTTATTTAAAGAACAAATTTAATGAAATACCTTTATGACTTAAAGTTTTCGGCTACGTTCGCCACTTTCGTTATACGATTGGAAAGTGTTTAAATTGACCATTTTAATTTGTTTATTATACTCGTCGATGCAAGTACAATAAAGTTGATTTTGCAGGATCTAAACTAAATAATCAATGTACTGATGTGAAATATTTTATTAAGTGCGTTAATAGAATTCATAATAAGTTAAAATATGTTTCCGTCATGATATTAGTTTTTGTATTGACTGGGTTAAGCGGCACGATTGATGACTTCGCGCTGTCAAGCTTGCGGAGCTTTTTCGTAGAGTACTACAGTTGTAGTTTTGATATTAAGTGTATTAGTAAAGCGTTAAGAAAGTACTAATGTATCGAGTTCAATGTTTAATGGAAATGCGCGTATAAACCAGGATTAATAGAATTAAACTTATGAATCAAGGAATATCACGTTACGGTCTACAGAAGCTGAGAATCAATGAAAAATGTTGCATAAAAAAAGACAGAGAATATGTAGTGCTTTTGAGTATATAATATAAGTTATTTTTTCTCTTTCTCGCTCAAATACTTATCTATTATAATTTGCCATGCAGACGAAGTTACTCGTGTTCGCTGTTCGTTAATAATAATAATGAAACACACTTTTTCATTCATCCGTTCTAGTTCAAACCAGTTTTTTTCAGCTGTTGATTATGACACTTGCTGTGAATTCAGTTTTATGGTAAATAAAATAGTACATGTATATGCAGGTACTACAAGATAACACATTTAGAGTCACGAATGTCAGTAGGCAAGTTTAAATGATAAAAGATGATGTGACAAATGTAGATGCTACGCGGGTAGTGAGAATTATTATTACGCCGCAGGCAGAAACAGGACGAACCGTGTATAACCTTTCCAATGAATTTAAATTTTTTGTTTGGAGAAATATTAGATACTGATTTGAGAATCATTTATACTAAGTCACTATACATAATGCCACAGCATCTCTTGTTAAATATAGAAAAGGTTTCATCGAGTGGGCAGACCGTGATTACAATGGAATGACGATCTAGCGAGAACAGCTGGAAAGCATGGCAAAGGGCTGAAGACAGAAAAAAAATGAGTGAATGCATGAACTAGGGGAGGCCTATACCCAACAAGGGATCCTTACGGAAGAAAAAGATTTGAGGTTAAAGACAATTATTTCTCAAAAGAAATTACAATGATTACACTTAATGATAAAACTTTTTATACAATTTAAACCATGTAGGTAAAGTTAGGTATTATTTGGACGCAGAAGTATAGCAAAAGTGTACATGCTAAACAGATGAGGGTAACATTTTAAAATTACCGGTCTGTTGACAGGCCTGTATTTCGTCGTCGTCGTCGTCGCTTCAAGCGATGGACGTCCACTGCTGGACATAGGTCTCACGTAATGACGTCCACGAGGCGATCTTGCGACGCCTGGCTCCAGCGGCAACCGGCGACCCTCATTATATCATCGGTCCACCTTTTGGGGGGCCTGCCTACACTGCGCCGCTCGGTTTGGGGTTGCCACTCCAGCACCTTCGGCCACCAACGGCCATCGGTCCTTCCGACTATGTGCCCCGCCCATTGCCACTTCAGGTACGCCATTCGTAGGACTATGTCGGTGACTGGTTCTACTAAGGATTTCTTCATTTCTGATTCGATTACGTAGAGAAACTCCGAGCATAGCCCTCTACATCGGACGCTGAGTGACTCTGAGCTTCCGCATGAGACCCATAGTCAGCGACCACGTCTCAAAACCATAGGTCACACATAACTCGCAACACGCATTTACACATTTTCATGCTTTTGCAATTTCAATGCTTTTTTTATAATCTAAGATTAGACTTTTATCTATTGATATATTATTGGCATTTCGCAGTCGCGATCCATATTCTAATTTTGTTTTAAAACTTAACTGTGAATATATTTTATTTAACATTATTTTTTTTATTAAAATACAGGAGTTATAAAAATATAGTTGTTTTATATTTAATAATTTTGTTTCGGAACAAACTTTTTTCGTAGGCATAAGGAAATTATAGTTGTATTATAGATATAGATTTAATATTAGTATAGACTAAGAACTCAATTATTCACACACTCACACACGTAAAAAATACATACATACACTCACCTGGTAACACATTCAAATGTGTTACCAGTTAAGACTATGCATGGTTATTTTTACTTATCTGTAAAACCATAAGGAAATAAAAATCTTTATCATTCTACTTTTACACTCATGCCCGTTTGCGCAGAAATATTTATAAGTAAATTTAAAATAATTACTTACATTACTAATATTATAATCTTTCATCGAAGCTAGCCCTGTAGAGGAAGCCTCGTGATTCATTAGTTACGAGGTGTTGGATCTGTGTCGGATGTGTCAGTCAGGTCAGATGTTAAAGGCAAAGGTGACAAACAGGGGAGGCCGGAGGTCACTTCTGGACGTGTGATCTGCACAGACAGACGATACTACCACTTGCTCCTCAGTATAGACACATAAAGGATGACCTTGTATTGAGTTATTAAATGGTGAAGCTGTCGTAGGACACCCTGTTTTATTACTGCGGTAATACCATAAATACTAGTAAATAAATTATATTAGCTTAGCTCATTTACGAATATTGTTAACAGTAGATTCATCCCAAAGATAGCTGTGACGTCATGAACCTTACATCTACTTGTATATCTTGGTTGTGAACAGTGTCTAATCTACGTTGTTACTTCGGGTATTTTTTTAACGCTGGGAAATGCCTTTAGGGACGCCGATCAGAGTAAAATCTCATCGGCAGTGTGAGACTCGCTGGCAAACCAGAATACCCACTAAAACCCAGCAATACCCTCCGCTTCCTTTACTGGAGCACCAGAGGATCGGTAGACGCAATCTACCCTGGCACTCCGGAAGATTTCTCTGGGAAACTTAAGAAGGAGGAAGGAGAAGCGCAAATCGACGCCTCCTACCTTCAACCTCCTGCGCCGAAGTATAGGAGTGTTTCAGCGTTCTCCCTGTGCCTCTTATATGCCTCCTTCAGCGAAATAACACTTTCACAGAAGGAGACCACTGCCTTCGACTCCCTTTCACCGGTGAGCATTGCACCAACTATGCCCTCCAGTGAAAGGTTTCCTCCGACCAACGACGTCAATAGATGCCGCTGGGGTTCTGCCAGAGTGTACATCAGGTATAATAAAAAGAAAATATTATCTAAAACATTTATTGAATACAACCCCAAATAAAAAACTATCTATCTATCTATTAATTAGATTCTTCATAATATAGCGGAATTATTATTGACGTTTTGTGCGGTCTCGTAATTCTTACTGATATTCAGGTGTATAAATTACCACACTTAAAAAGTTATTCAAATAAGCATTTTTCTAGTCTCTCCAGTCCAACATTTCGTCAAGAACGGCCTCCATTTCGGGATTTCCACCGAGACGTACCAACTGAAAAGGAAGCTTGCAATTAGTTCAAAAAACCAAAAAGAAAAGACGGAAAGATTACCTATCATACTACATTACAATTAACTTTACCTCTGCTCGAAGTGTTCGGTCCAGGTCTATAAGCGTATCACGTGTGTATTGCAGGCTGCCTGCCTTTTCCAACAACGAGACGCAGTATTTCTTCAATGCATAATCGCGAGTTCGTTGTCGGAGAATATCTATATATTGTTAAGGATTTTTGACAAATATAAAGCCTATCTGTAGTCAGAGACTGATTGTATTTAGTTTCTTGACACAACTGGGGAAGTTCCACATCCATCGTAGTTAGTTAGGTTAATCAAACTAAAGGAGGCCCACATAAAACGCAGTCGATGTTCCCTCTCAGCGCTGAAGGAAGTGGAGTACCAAGTGGCGTATATTTGCTTGTCTTCCCGCCTTCGTGAACTCTCAATCAGACTTATTAGGGAATCAGAGAGGAAAGCGCAAGAAATCCTCGGCTTTCCTATTAAAGGATGAATGGTTTTAATTGGTATTTCAAGGATTTCTCACTTCCTTTAAAAAAAGTTTAGCTAGATAGGACCAACTTTGATTTGATAACGAGCTAAGATCTTATTGTAAATAAAATAAAACCTTGCTCCCTAAAGACTAAAAGCCTGTGAGCATGCGTGCTAGCGATGATCTAAGGATAAGGAACCTCAGTCATGCGGGAGAAGGTGTTGAAATCTATGCTCGGAATCATGTCAGATATGTTAAAGAATTAAGTTCACCGATTATTTCAATATATTGTAAAGCTGAAGTGGTAAAAACAAGATCAAATAGGTGAAAAAAACCTATGGATATTGGGATCTGAAGGTGCTGGGATGATTATGTGCCGGAAGACACAATAACAGGAGATCCTCCATTAGTTGGATAACGATTGCAGTAGGATTGCTGGTAGTGAACCTTATATATGTACGTCCAGTGGAATTAGATGAAGCCATTATGAAAAATGACGAAGACAGTAGACATATCAAGTCCTAACAGAAGTGGAAGAAGAACAGTGATCTAGCAGGTAGGTTAGCATGTTCGACTACAGACATGAGGTCCTGGGTTCGAGTCCGGGGTCGGGCCAGTTCGAAATCGATATTGAGTTTTCTATTAAGATTTTCTCAATATTTGCCCGAAGTTGGGAAGTTAGCGGTGTGATTCACCCCCGTGCCTCGGAGAGCACGTTCAGCCGTCGGTCCTGATCGCTCTCCGGTCGTGTCGGATTGCCGTCACGTCGGACTATGAGAGTGATGGAATAGAGAGTGCACTTGTGTACTATGCCTGCCAATCCGCAGTGAAGCAGCGTGGTGGGTCTATGCTCTAAAAACCCTCTCTCATATGAGCGACGAGGCCTGTGCACAGCAGTGGGACGTTAATGGGCTGCTACTTACCTTACCTTACTTTTACCACGTGTGAATTGAATACACGACTTTTATTATTATTGCAGACATGCTATGAATGTGTTCTTAATCTTTATGAAGTTAACATAATGACTGCGTATGTATATTTGAAAACTTGTTGAACGTACATAAAACATTGACTCTTTTAATAAAATGAGTGAATGTACATCATATAACTTAGGAAGCAAAAACAAACTTGTTATAAATTCTAGTAGGCTGTATAAGATTCACAACTCATTCCAGGTGACTGTATATATTTCTATAATAAACTCCCACAAGGCGTTCTGAAGATATCAATTAATAAATTCAAAGTCATTCTTAAAAGAAAGTTGATAGAAAAATCGTATTATAAGTTGCAAGATTACCTAGACGTTAAAAACGCGTAGGAGTGAACGAATTGCTTTAATTGGAATTAAAATATAGCAAAATAAAATGATATTGTAATGATAATAGTAACAAAAAATACCCGACTGAGTTTGTTGTGGGTTCTTCTCGGATCAGGGTGCGAAGGAACCCTCGTAACTTTAGATTTTAAGTCGTTCTGGAGTATCAGCATCAGACGTATATTAGAATCAGAGTGTGGAAAAAAATATAATTTGACGATTCAAAAGTGCTGTAATATGCCTACTTGAATAAAGATATTTTTGATTTGATTTGATTTGATATTTTAATGACTTTTATACTGTATAGTACTGGAATGCAAATTCTTCTTTGGCATCAATCTTAGGTAATAGGGATATAAAAGGCCACGACCAAACACTTCCACTAGATCAGCCCCAAGTGAAGTTAGAAAGGACTATATCATGAAACTACAATTATTACTTCTAAACACTTTAAGGTGGAGTTTCTAGAATTCTTCTACAAGATAAAAAATTGACTTTGTAAAGGATACTTGAAATTATTGGACCGTCAGGAGTGTTCAGTGCATGTATGATAGGTAAAGTGAATTTTCCTTCGGTTAAATCTTCACAATAGCTATCTTTGCTTGTCTGTAACAAATAAATTTAGATTTTAACAATCTTTATTTCTTTATTTAAATAGCTGTAATGTTTTTTTTTTTAATTTATATTGACTCTGTCTATTACTACTTGCTTGGAAAGTTGTTTATACCGAAAAAAGACACCAACAAGAATTTCTTCTGTAAAAGGATATAGATAAGAAATATACACACCGTTTTTTTCTGCTCCTCTTGAGTTGGCCAGTCTTCTAATGCCTGAAAGTATTAAAATAAATTTTGAATAAAGTACACAAAACTTTTGCTTGCAGCAAGAAATTGTACTCATTGTTAAAAGTAACAACAATGGTTATACATTAATCATATTATGTGTATCTTAAATTCATTGATCAATCAATTAAGGCCATTAGTTTGTCCGTCAGTTACGAATTTACCAGTGATTGGAAAAGTTGATTATACTGAGAAGATCCTAGCAGAAAACTCATTAGCTACTCTTTAAAACAAAGACATACCAAGTAATATATTTGCGTTTCCGTACAATTCTATTTAGAAATGATAACCGGTAAGTTAACTCCTACCAAGTTAGTACGGTTCTATCTGAGATTATATCATAACTTATCATCAGGTGAGATCACAGACAAGCGCTAACTTATCGGCTTTTAAGCTTTTAACTCAGGATGCCTGTTTGAAGTGATACGGTAAACTAATTTATAACTAATTGTTTTAAACTTAAATTTTCGTGGTTTATTAACATATTGACTATTTGAACGGGTACATATCACGATGGCGATTTTTAATTTTTATTTTTTAATTTTGCCGATATTTCGATCCAGTTGCATGGATCGTGGTCACGACGTTACTGCTGTGGTCGGTTGTGTCCAGTACCCGTTCAAATAGTCATTAAACTAATTTATAATTAAAATGTTGCACATAAATATATCACACAATTAAAATACAAAAAGTACAACAATATAGCAATATATAATTGGAGCAAGCTCAGCCAAATGCTGAGCCTCCAATACGCTAATTTTCAGCTTACTCCTAATTTTTGTACTAACGAATAAAAACTCTCACACACACATTAAATCGAAAAGAAACAAAAAATCGAAAAATTAAAAAAAAATATCATCATTGCATTTAAAACTAATACTAATTAATAGCCAAAGGAACAAATAGTAAAAAAAAATCAAATATGATCAAAACATTAAGAAATCATCCTAAAAACTAAGGCTTAATTAGATAAGTAAATAAATATATATATATATATATATATAAAACGAAATCTGATGTCAGTTACACAATCTAATATTGGGATTAACTTGAGAAAAGTATTATTATATAAATTTTATGTATATTAATCCGATGATGTAAGGAAAGGTTGTGTATTATAATAATATTAATGAGATCTATTATTATCTATTATGTATGATTATAAATACATTTATTTTTGTCTTTGTGAAATACGGCTAGCGCTGCTAGCGCTGGGTTAGAGTGAGAGAAGAGAAGCCAGCCTACCGTTGCCTAATGCGTGAGAGAAAGGGAAGGCAGATAGCTTTGTTAGGTTACTCTACAAATAGATTTACCCTCAAGAAATTTCACTTCAAAAACCTACCTCTTGTTGACTCAAGTTACAATAGTCGTCCCTAATTTGAAAGTACTGTCCAAGCTTCAATATAAATTTAGTATAATCAGTCTTGTTCTCGCTAAACAGTTGAATCATATGCACTGCAAGTAAATATGATGCGCCGGTTTCTGTAAACAATGTTTCAAATATTTTTTTGTATAGAAAATAATTTTTTGATACTAGCAATACCCCGCGGTGTCACCCGCGTATATATCGAACTCGTGGCAGTGGAAAGTCTACTAAGTCGCACTATAGATTTCTTTTTGTTGGAACAGTTGTATTTCACTTAGTTTTTAATTCCTTCCTTTTAGATTATGAGATACAGACTTATATTCATAATCTATACAATATACACATTTTACTTTACAACGAATATATATCTAATTAATACATTTTTAAATTCGTAACATCACTTACGTTGAATATCCGCAAATTTAAAAATACTTTAGAAATATTGAAAAACTCTTCTTTTCAAGAAGGTAATGAAATAATGTTTTGCTTGATAAAAATATAATTAATGTATGTATATCGGTGGATATCATTGGTAGCCTTGGAATAAGAGCTAACTCACCAGTGGCAGGCTCACTTATGTCCGATAGGAATGTCCGATTTTAATAATTTAAAAAGGGTTTTACAGGTTTTGAAACTATCTTTAATAAAATTTTAATTAATAGGATAAGGATTAATACAGAGATATGAATAATATAGTTTGATTATTGTCGGCACTTTTATTAACTTTTAAAATGCAAAAAAGTAGTTATTGTGTCATAACTACAGTGGTTGGGCATATGGTATCTCGGAATTTTTTAGAGATATTAATACGTTCTATAATATTATTAAACATTTTTTTTGTTCTATCTTTAATAGTTTTCGCAGTGCACGCGATAACAGATTCTTTAGTCCACACCTTAGGTTACATTAATGCATTTTTCTTAGGAATCTCTATTTTTTTTGAGAAAGTATATAGCCAATGTTGCTCAGTGAAAATGTAGCATTCGAATGGTGAATTTTTTTGTGTGAAACTGTATTAAACATAAATACTATGTACTATATAATAATAACACAAATGTTTCTTCTTTATAATATTAGTTTAGATTCATACGAGTACATCTGAAAATCATATTTGTTATGTTATACAAATAAACTGACAAACGAGTATACAGTAACGCTAATATTAAGTGAATCATATTGCCCTTAGATATTTAAAGAGATAGAATCGCATTAAATATCAATCTGTAAATATATAAAAACACATTTTACAATCACATAGTTACGATGTACAGAATCGCCCCGCGAGTCGAATAACGCTAAAGTGGTTCTTGTGACATAATGTTCATGAAAGACTACCAAATGTTATGATTTTTATGTTCGCTAATAGTTAAACTATACAATGTTATATTTTCTTTATTAAATTAAGACTCTGACGTAGCCTCATGTAGCGCTAAACTTTGAGATAGTGAAATAAGTCCACCTTGTATTTATAGGCTCATATCTTAAAAATTAAAGCTTACCTGAAGGGTTTTCATTGTTATTCACATCACTTATATAATCAAAAACACAAATAAATACTCACAGCTTATAAAATACCACAAAAAAACTTCAACGCGACACACCCACCCTTAGTAACGATCACTTTGTAAATCAGTTACAAGTTTTGTGTTTTTTCTACTATCTGGTCTTATCTCTACGCATATTTTGCTATGACAGTTACCGAGAAGCGAAATTAATAATACACATTATGACTTAAAAAGAAAGAGATGTTTATGAGCAGTTTTGATCAAAATGATATATTGAATGTTTTGTTTAATTGAATACAATAGCTTGGTTAAAGCACACATATTTTTTGTAATACGTGAAAGATAAAAATGATCACTGTGGATTATCGTTTAGAGATAAATATATACCATCATGGATTTTTTCGTCGATCTTGCTAAGATAAGCAATTAAATAGTACATTAATTAGATCTATCTTACAAGATTTAGCCAGCGTTTGCGATTTAAGAACACAAACATGTTTGTTACGACGATACGTCACAAATCTTTGAATTTTTCGGCTTTTCTATACTATAATATGTATGTATTATATATATATATAAATTATCCTCGTGAATTACTCTTTAAACTGCTGTAAGTACATAAAAATCCGTTGAATTGTTTAAAAGATCTAAGAGAACAGACAACAGAAGTGACTTTTTTTAGTGTGTGAAGGTTGTTTGTAATATTTAGAATAAACTAAGAGATTTATTCCATTAAAAATGTAAAAACGTGACACTTACTTCGTTGTGACATATCTTTCCATTCAGTTTCAGTTGGGCAGACGAAATTATCTCGCCAATACACGTCCATACCTTGTCCACGGACCACGTCTAGGAAATAATTTGCAAATACTTTTCCTGCCTAAAAATATAAATATATTGAATAAATTAGATGAATTTCTTCTTACACACACAAAATTATAGGCGATATAAAATTATATTTATAAAAAAGTCTTTCACAAAAGGTAATTTTTACAGGTTATTACATAATTTTTAATTTAATGTTTACCATTTATAATCGTCTTACAGGATATTCCGTGCAAACTTGAAGAATAAAAGTAGTAGAGTATTATAGGTACAGGTAGGTCTTTCGCAGATAAAGCCATTTGTTTATTTATTTAAGCACCTTTACAGTATTATATCTTTACCATTATATAAAGGAAAAAATCATTGTTTGCTTATGATAGGAAGAACTCAAACTAAACAAAACTCTCGCCAATAAAATCTATATTATTAGCGAGGAAATTCATTTGTTTTAAAGCTACGCAACGATAAGATGAATATATGTTAAATTTTTTCTAGTAGGTATTTTAAACAATGTGAATAATAGCAAATGTAAACAGATAGTGGTAAGTGTTCTGGCGTTATTGGATTTTAGTAATGCTTTTAACCATGTAGACTTCGATTTGGCAGTCCTAAAATTGATTAACATATCATCCGAAGCTATCATGTAGTTCAGTAGCTACATACGAGATCGCCAACAATGTATTCAAACTGATACTTGTTTCTCTTTTCTTTCCACTGTTACTGCAGGCGTGCCTCAGGGTGGTGTTCTTTTTCGTCTCCTATTTGCAATATACATTAATTCAGTATGTCATTCTCTTTCTTCTTCCTTCCATCTATATGCGTATGATCCCCAAGTCTATATTGCTGCGCCTGTTCTTAACAAATATCAAGCTATCGATGAGCTTAATTCTATTCTAGCTAGGTTTGGTGATTAGAGCATATCCTACGGGCTGACTGTCAATCCTGCAAACTCTCAAGTTATTCTTTTGGGTGGACCAATGCAACTGGGTAAAATGATTTAAATACGTTCCCTCGCATTATTTAGGGAACAACGATCTGAAGCTAACTTCAAGAATCAAAAATTTAGGGCTACATATTGACTGCCCCTTGTCGTGGTCTAATCATGTGGCACAAGTAAGCCGCAAAGTATTTTCCTCAATAGCACTTTTGCGGCGTTGGAAGCATTTTCTCCCTCTCAATGCTAAGCACACGCTGGCTCACGCTATTTTATTGCCTATCATAGATTATGCAGACTCCTGCTATTCTGATCTGTCTGAACAACAACTCGATGAACTAGAGCGCTTTCAAAATCTATGTATCGGGTTTATTTAAGGCCTCCATAAATTCGAGCATGTGTCAGAATATCGTACTCGACCTAAATGGCTTTCTTAGACAACGTCGGAATTTACATCTTCTTACTCTTCTTTATTCTATCCTATATAACCCTCTTACTCCTTCTTACTTAATGGAACGTTTTTCTTTTCGTAATTATAATTGTGACCATCATCTTAATCTTCGTTCGGACAGCGATAATCTCTTAAGTAACCAATTATGAAACTCTAAGCATTACTGGAACTCCTTCACTGCGAACTCAATTAGACTGTGGAATGATCTTCCCTATGACATCCGTCATTCAAACTCACTTCTAATTTTTAAACGTCGTTTATACAACTACTTCTTAAATCAGTAATATTATATTTCACTATGCACTTTTGGTATATGTATGTATATTGTGTATGTATTGTATCTAAAATATATTTATTTTTGCAAACCCCATATTCTTTTTGTATTATTTTTGTACTTAGAAATATCTTAATTAGCATCATCCCTCTCTTCTTTTTAAATAACTCCCGTCGCCAAAGGTTGTCTGGAAGAGATTGTTTATAGCAATAAGACCGCCTTTGCACGCTTTTTTAAAATTTTTGTAAATGTGTTTCTTTGCGTGTTTATGTATGCAATAAAGTGAAATCAATAAAAAACAAAAAAAATAATGAATGAGATATTTTTACCGTCTCTGTACGATTCTATTGGTCGCAACGTGATATTTAACAGCTTATTAGACTATACAAATCTAACACAAAAAATATTAGTTCAAACAAATAAATTCTTTAGTTTTATTACGTTACAAATTATAATGTTACAATAAACACTGGTTGCCAGATAAATCCAGGAGCTTGTAAAGCAACGGATATTTACATAATTATACTAGTTATTTAATAAACAATCAAGGTAACTTATAATGCAATGAAAAACGGAGGGTAATATATAATAAATAAATTATAAAATAAGACTATTAACAAACTGACGTTATAATTACGAAGATGATAAAACGTCCTAGTGCCTTGATTTATAATAATACCTGTATTTATTATACTAAAATATCGACATCATTTTTATATAAACTAACCGCCCGACAAACTTCATACCGCTTCACAATGAATAAATACTTTAAACTTTAGTAAAAAAAAAGGGTCAAAACTTAACCGGAACAAAAAGCATTGGTAAATAGACCTTTATGCCCAGATTCCCTCCAAATTCCGTAAAATATTATAGTTGCGATCAGAAATTTTTAGTTGTCAATGTCAAATGTCAAAACAAATGAAAAAGAAACAAAAGTATTCTTTTAAATTTTGTTCATTTCTAAAGGACAAGACGAACATCAATCGTTTGACATTTCAAATATAAAAAAATGCAAATTAAACCACTTTTAAATTTAATTTGATTTCTGAACGATATCTATAATTTAACTGATTTCTAAACGACAGGACGAACATCATAAGTTTGACACTTAAGAATAGTTTCTAAGGGAGAACGAAAATGTTGTTGTTACTATACTCCAGGCATTTATTTCATATTTACTCATTTATTAAACCTTCCCTGGACTTCTAGAAATAACTTAAAATGAAAACTAGCTAAATCAGTCCAGCCATTCTTGAGTTTATGGTAAACTAACGAACAGCAATTGATATTTAGATATAGAGATAAATAAAATTGTCCTTAAATTGAACATATTAAATAAAAATATTGTTACCCTTATATCTATCTTTATAGCATTGTCCAAAGCCCAAATTATAGCCTGTAGGGAAGCGTTCATAGCAAGTGGTACTCCAAATACAACGTGGGCCGCTGGAAGACCACGTCGAACTACCGAGTCGTCTTGAATATCATCCATTCTGTACACATATACATTTTATATACAAAAGATAAGACAGAAAATACGTTTATTAAATAAGATTATTAATTTTTAAGTATACATTAGTTTTTAAATATATTTGATTATATTTTTGAGGGGATCGATGGCGCGATTTCACTTTGCTAGCAGAGGTGTTTTTCTAAATTTTCTGAGTGTGAACTGGTCTGGTCTGGAGACTTCGGCTAAGGCTAGCTATCACCCTACCAGCAAAGACCGCCAAACAAGGAGATTTGTGTTCTGGTGCGATGCTGTTTAGAAACTATAAGAGGTAAGAAGTGAAGGCCTTTTACGAGATTAGCGCTCCCATGTTAAACTGTATCGTTATTTACCATCAGGTGTGAACACAGTCAAGGGCTAACTTGTCCGCAATAAAAATATATATCGGTCCTCCCAAAAGACTGGATAATCCTGGATGTTAATAGTAATAACATTGTGTTAACTGAGCATGTGTTGAAATAGTTGGCCACTTATATATTCCTACATTGTTTTCACGAAAGTCTCTGAAAGTTTGTGAAAATTGTAAAAATTCATAATTTTTTTTACAAAAAAAGTATAATAACTACCTATGTTATTTACTTCATTTCTAACGGTATAGTTTTTTAAGATTAAGATGACACAAAAAATAGAACAATTTTTCACAAATTTGCGATCCACATGAAAGTACAGAAATGGTAAATAAAAACATATGTTTTTTAAATGATTTGAAATTTTTTTGAACGCCTGATTGCGGTACTGTTAGACGGTTCAGGATTATCCATTCTATTTGGGACACCCTGTACATGTAGTACAACTATCTAACAAAACTATACCTTATACCTTATGATTTATAAAAAAAAACGATGACCTAGATTAATAAATGGGGTGACTTAATTATCAAAATTACAAAACCTCAAGTTGACCGTTTATACGTAGGGTTCATCGGTATGTATTACGAGATTAATAAGACTAAAACGAAGTAATGAAGCTTTAAATATATTTATGCAGTGCAATCTGGATATAAAGAAATTGAATGGACTTGGAACGGAAAATATTCGTTTTTGGAAGTCATTTGTTACAATGACAGTTTGGTTTAGTGAGGCTACTTTTTCGATTTCTTGTTACTTATAATCAAATGTGCTTATAATTAATAATGATAATATTAATAAATATGACTGTCTTACGAATTAAACATGTGAACTTAAAGAGACACAAATTGCTATCGAAATGTGGAATAAAATTGTAAAATTAAATAATAATTGATAGACGTTATGTAATGGTGTGGATTAAATAAATTTTGCATTGACATTTATGACCAGTCTCAGGGGTGAAAATAGGTATGGGAAAAAAGAGTTCCCGTGGGTCTTAACAGACATTGCAAGGCCTCCTCATTTTCAGAATCCCACACTCCTGACCCAAGGTCGAAGGTTGTGTATAAATGGTTTAACTAGATAAAAAAAAGCGATATGTACTTACAGCAAACCTCCGTGATGAAGGATGTTAAGTACATCCTCGAGGATACAATTAAGTTTATCCTTGGGCACTTTCAGCCAGTGGTTGAAGGCAGTGACTATCTTGACACGAAGCTGTTTCCCAAGTACTTCGCAAATGTGATGATAAGGTCCCAGGATACGCTGGGAAAAAAAGATAAAAAATATAGCCACTAGTCTTTAAGCTGTCTTATTTTTATTCTATTGTCTATTGCATTAGCACAGTGTATTCTTAGAAAGAGTAAATAAGGGGTAATTAATGGATTTCGACGTCCAACCAGAATTATACAATGCAACTTTCAAAATTGACTCAGAGAGGAATCAAAACCGGGATCTCTGCCAGTGAAGCGTCAAAAATACGAATTTACTGTTATATTTTAGTATTATTATCAAGTTTTCAGTTTTGAATGTCCTCAGGTGTAAAAATGAGGTGTATTTTCTATTTAGGTGACGCTTAGCAAAATAATTACGATCCGGTACAATGCTGTTTAGCAATCATTAAGGAATAAGTTACCCATAAACATATTACTGTACTATGAACGTCTTCTGCCTGAGTATTCAGGGATTTAATTATATATCTAATAAACTAGCCCAAGCCGTAGTCTATGCTCTGAAAACCCTCGCTCCTATGAGTAAGGCCTGTGCCCAACAGCAGGACGTTAATAGCCTACTACTTACCTTCCCTTAAGGTAAATCCTCCGAATTTCGGCCACGGCAGCAAATCTCATGTATCCATTAGCCATTTGCACAAGGGATATTTAAAAAAAGTAGTGCGCTATCTTAATTGCGCTAATTATATGTTTAAATTTAAAACATATTAATTAGTTCGGAAATAATTAAATGACGCTGTACATACACGGATCACATTTTAAAAGAAATCACATTTAAATACAAGTAAATTACAGATATACCGATCTAGAAGAAAATACTACAGAAAAACTATACAGTTTAACGAGGTTTGAGTCCCGGGTGGGGCGAGATCCAAAATCTATGAGAGTGGAGGAATAGAGAGTGTACTAGTGTAATATGCCTGCCAATCCGCAGTGGATCAGCATGGTGGGTCTATGCTCTTGAAACCCTCTCTTCTATGTAGTGAGGTGGCCTTAACCCAGCAATAGGACGTTAATGGAATGCTACTTGCCGACCTTACCTTAAGAGAGCCTTATTGTATACTGTACCGGATAATAATTACTCTTATAAATATGCAATTGCACTGTATAGCTCTTTAACTTGCCTACTTAATTTAAGAATATCGATCTTTGTACCTTACATTACACTCTCTATGACTTTCCATTCGATTGGGTAAACACCAAATCTGATATTCGCAGAGAGAGATCAACATGGACTGCTTATCGTGTTCTTCGAAGTTTGCTGCTGAAATTCTGATTTTTAATTTATCCTACTCGGACCACGAACCCAAGACCTTATGATCTGAAGAAGGAAGGTAGTAATACAAAAGCACTCACTTTGTCATAATAAAATTCACCAGATTTTTTGCTTTCCGTCATACTGTACAAAAACACTTGTATTTACGAGGCACCGACAATCAAGTGAGAAGATTTCTTCTGTATGTGAATTTATATATTAAGTTTTGCATATATTTATAGAAATTGTAAATGATAATACCAGCATTAACTCGTGACTACGTCTGCGTTAATATATAATAATAAAAATTCCGCACTTTATCGTATAAAATGGTTGGAGCCTTCTTTGGAGGGTGAAAGTAACCCCTGTGGTAGAAGATTCCGCTCTTCTTTAACAATAACAAAAATAAATGAAGAAATAAACAAAGAAAACAAAGAATTGGAAAAGGTAAATAACAAAGATAAACAAACTTTTATTATGAACTACTAGGTTGAAAATTATATTATTTAATCCGTTTTTAAATACACAGTTTTATTCCTGAAAACCCTCGAAAGTTTAAGCAATAATGATTCTCCTTTTTTAGCTTTATCATAAACAGAGCCTATACATACAAAATACGAGAGAGTTGAACGCCGTATGCGATTTTCATGGTAGTACACATGCGCATGCGCAGTATTTGTTGTAACTTTACAACGGTAAGTAAAAACTAGTCTTTTAATTGTGTACATACTATATCAAATATTTTGGTAAGTTCTACACAAAGTTATCTACATAAATCTATAGCTTGTAACGTGAATACGTCCTCAACAGGGCGTCCAATCAAAAAATCGATGATAATAACATTGGGGGATACAGTTTGGTGTTGTAGCTACATATCTATCGTCTCCATCCGAAATTCAATAACACCATTGCATAGCCAAAGGATTTAAAAAATTATTACGCTAAGTAAGGAATGTAACACATCGTGTGCGTACGAGGCGTATTTACGCCCAACAAATGACTGTCACCTTTATGTCATCGGTCCACCTTGTGGGAGGTCTGTCTACAGTGCGCCGGCCGGTACGGGGTCGCCACTCCAGCATCTTCGGACCCCAACGTCCATCATTCCTTCGGACCATGTGCCCCGCCCATTGCCACTTCAGGTTCGCAATTTGTAGAACTAGGTGACTCTGGTTCTGCTGCGGATCTCCTTATTTCTGATTCGATTACGCAGAGAAACTCCAAGCTTAGCCTTCTCCATCGCACGCTGAGTGACTCTGAGCTTCCGCAAGAGGCCCATAGTCAGAGACCACGTCTCAGAATCGTATGTCATCACTGGCAACACGCACTGTTCGAAGACTTTGGTCTTCAGGCACTGAGGTATATCGGACGAAAATATCTGGCGTAGCTTCCCGAACGCTGCCCAACCCAGTTGGATTCGGCGGTTGACCTCCTTCTCGAAATTGGATCTACCTAGCTGGACTTTATGTCCCAAGTATGTGTACTCGTCAACAATTCGAGCGCTGAGTTCTCAACACTGACTGGGTGTGGCGGTACATGGGTATTAGACATAAGTTTCGTCTTATCCATGTTCATTTTCCAGCCCACCTGTTCAGAAACTCTGCTGAGGTCATCGAGCATTTTTTTGAGATAGTCGATATTCATTTTTTGTAAAATATCAACTATACTTTACTAAATAAATAAAAAAAGAGTGTATACCCAAACATCGCATATTGTTTCCTGATCATGATATAAAAATGTATGTAACAGACCAGTATAATTAGTTTTTTGACAGACCCTAAACGTCCTTTATTGAAAACCGACAGGTTTACTTGTTTTAGGGAAATCAGGGTGAATCAAACGATCTTATTTTATTGAAGGGGTTATAATCTTTTTAACAGAATTATTATTACCATAATGAAATTACAAAATCAGTTTCATGGTAGGTCAATATCATAATATAAGTACGAAATCACTGTAAATAAAGTTGCTTGAAGTTGATTTTGGCAAGACTTTCAGTGGTAGATAGCTGATGTTATAACAAATAACTTGAGATACTTATATTATAGGAAAAAATGGGGCTGCTGTGTTATGAACACGTGAATACGTCTCGTTACGGTTAACAGTTTCTATATAAAATAAGTTAGATCCTTTAGCTATCCAGTGGTGTAATTGAAATTCGGATGGAAGTTATAAATATATTATAACACCACACTGTATCCGATTTACATATCATTCGTGTTTTTGAATTTCCTCGCTATGGATGCGATTTTTAAGACGGATTCACATCAAAAAGGTAAAACAATAACCTATAATATAAAAATGAATCGCAAAATGTGTTTGTAAGCGCATAACTCAACAACGCCCAGTCTATTTTGACAAAGGATAGTTTATACGGAGAGAAATGTTCGAATAATTGCAGGGGAAAACCCTAAAAACAGCCCTTTTCTGTTTCCTACACAAACGTTTTCTAACTAAAACGTGGAGTCAATTTTACCTTTATTGCTATTCAATTAAGTTCAAAATAAATTACAAGTATTTACTGTTGTCTAAGCAATGTAGGTGTGTTCCTAACGTCAAAGAGTCAATTTGCACTTTATAACCGCTGCACAAAGTTCAAAATCAATAATCACAACCCGACCAAATCAATATTTAAAAAATGTAAAAGCTATAGGTAATTAGTACAGCTGTAATTTCATTTCGAAAATCATTCGTAAAACTGAAATCTGCCAAATCTTTTTGACAGAACGAAGTCCGTCGTGTCTTTTTTTTTTCGCTGGGAAATGCATTTAGGCACGAACCCCGACCTACAGGTCAGGAGTGTGGGACTCGGCGAGGGAGGAGACCTCGCAATACCCACTAAAACCCAGCGGAACCCTCTTCATCCGTAAGTGAGGCACCAGGTGATCAACTTTCGCATTCGTCCCTGGTACCCCAGATGAGTCCAACTGAGGATTCAAGGAGGTGGAAGGAGGCGCGCAAACACGCGCCGCCTAGTACCCTACCTCCTTCGGCGGTGAGCGGGAGCATCCGCTGCATGTTCCCTCTCTCGCTCATGGAAGTCCGTCGGGTCTGCTAGTAATCATAATATCAGAGAGATTCTTCTTTATACTTACTTTTCATAAAAAGTTAGTTCAATGGTTTAAGAAAATAAATGCAACAAACAGATAGTACTTACTGCCTTAATATCTGTAATAGTATTGATTTAATTTTAATTAATTGACGCATTAGCACGTATGGTATAACAGCAAGAGATGATTTAATTCCCTTCGCATATTTATGACATGGAAAAAGAATCATTATATTGAAATATAAATTGGAAAAAAATAATTTCAATACAATAGCTGTTTTATGTAAATACACTATATAAACAGTAATATAAATTAAATAAAGGACGTGATAAAAGCAGATAACAGGTTATCTCTTCTACTAAGAGTCTCCAGCTTTAGAAATATATATTCATAATATAGTTTCACAGTAGAAACTCTTATTAAAGCAGTTCGCCTAAAACATTAACTTTGTAATTACTTCGAGTACGTATTCATAATCGTCATTTATATAATACTGGCATTGCCCCGCGGTTTCACCTGCGTAGATACCGATCTCGTGGCGGTGGATAGTCTACTAAGTTGGACTATTGATTTATTTCGTTAACACTTAGTTTTTAATTACTTCCTTTCAGATTATCAGATACTCATTTAGATTGATAATCTTTTCAATATACAGATTTTACTTTACAACGAATATATAACATTTACGTAAAATATCCGCTATTAGCAAATTTAAAAATACTCTACAGGTAATGAAAAAATCTTTCAAGGAGGTAATGAAACTCTTTTTTAAACAGCTCCAGTAATTTAAGCTTGATAAAAATAAAAACAGTATAGGTATATCGGTGGGTATCATTGGTATCCTTGGAATAAGAGCTGACGCACCAGTGGCAGGCCCGGTTATAGGGTCGCTATAAGTATCCTTGGAATAAGAGCTAACTCACCAGAGGTAGGCCCAGTTATAAGGTCGCTTTAATTATCTTTAGATTCAAATTTTTCCATTAGTTATATCCTTTAAATGGAATGTCCGATTTTAATAATTTAAAAAGCATTTTACAGGTATTCAAACGGTGTTTAATAAAATATATATTTAATAGGATAAGGGTTTAACACGAGGTATGAATAATATGGTCTGATTATTGTCAGTGCTTTTAATAATTATTATTTAAGTACAGCGAAATAAACGATAGTTTTCTAAAAATTACATTACATTGCTATAAAAAACCTGTAAAAAAAGGTAAGTAAGTAGCAGCCCATTAATGTCCCACTGCTGGGCACAGGGCTCCTCACTCGCATTAGAGAGGGTTTTTAGAGCATAGACCCACCACGCTGCTATACTGCAGATTGGCAGGCATAGTGCACAAGTGCACTCTCTATTCCTTCATTCTCATAGTCCGATGTAATGGGAATCCGAGATCAGGCGCAGGACCGACGGCTTAACGTGCTCTCCGAGGCACGGGGGTGGATCACACCGCCAACTTCCCAACTTCGGGCAAATATTGAGAAAATCTTAATAGAAAACTCAATATTGATTTTTGAATTGGCCCGACCCGGGACTCGAACCCAGGACCTCATGTCTGTAGTCGAACATGCTAACCACTAGACCAATGAGCCAGTTATAAAAAAAACGTGTAATGAAACACAAAATTAAAAATATGTGAGGTTCGACTGCACGGGTCAACGACCGCTAGCTGCCGGTGCGGCTTCGTCAATAATATCTTTATGTTTTATTGCATTTTTTAGCTAAGTAATGTATTTTATATGAAACTGTGTCATTAGTACCATGGTCTGTCGGAAGCGGTCTTCTAACACCTTGTATATTATATCTCAAAGGGCAGCGTTTTCAATAAAAGCTACCAGGCTTTTTACAACACTTCCAAAAATGATCATATAATAAACAATTTATATAAAACCTAATCAAATTACATACTAAACTAAGCGTTTCAAATTGGATGACCTGATATTGTGGAAAATTGATAGAAAAGCTTTATTACAAAAATTAATACCAATGGAATCAATAGGAAGGTGTTACACAAGTGTACATATCTGTAAATTACTATCCCATAACTGAAATATTGGACAGAAATCCACGTACGGACTCAAAGGAAATATGTGTATCGTTAGATCTTAATTATCTTAACAGAGTAAGAGACACCAAGATAACCATCCCATTCTATTTATTCCTTCACTCTCATGGGAGAGTGAATAGAAAAGTGAAGGAACAAAGAGTGCTCTTGTGTTACACAACATATTACTATGCATGTCAACCCGCAGTGGAGCGTGGTGGATCCATGCTCCAAAAACCCTCTTACTAATCAGTGAGGAGGCCTGTGCGCAATGGGACGTTAATGGGCTGCTACTTACCTTTTAGCCTTTAGCTACTCCTAGTCTAGTTCAAACACCGAGCTAGATCATGAATATAAGTTATCCCTTTAAGCTACTTTAGCCTTTTAGCTTTAAGCAGGTCCTAGTCCAATTAGGCACCAAACTAAATCGAGAATATAAATTATCCCTTTTAGCTTATAGCAAGTCCTAGTCAAAGTCAAGCCCCAAACTAGATCAAGAATATAAATTATTACTTTTAGCTACTTTTACCTTTGAGCTTTTAGCTTTTAGCAGGTCCGCGTCCAATTAGGCACCAAACTAGATCAAGAATATAAATTATCCCTTATAGCTTTTAACAAGTCCTAGTCGAAGTTAAGCACCAAACTGGATCATGAATATAAATTATTCCTTCTAGCTACTTTTACCTTTGAGCTTTTAGCTTTTAGCAGGTCCTAGTCCAATTAGGCCTCAAACTAAATGAAGAATATAAATTATCCCTTTTAGCTTTTAGCAAGTCCTAGTCGATGTCAAGCACCAAACTAGATCATGAATATAAATTATTCCTTTTAGCTACTTTTACCTTTTAACAGGTCCTAGTCCAATTAGGCACCAAACTAGATTGAGAATATAAATTATCCCTTTTAGCTTTTAGCAAGTCCTAGTCGAAGTCAAGCACCAAACTAGATCATGAATATAAATTATTCCTTTTAGCTACTTTTACCTTTTAACAGGTCCTAGTCCAATTAGGCACCAAACTAGNCTTTTATATCTTTATTTTTTTTTGCTTTTTTATAGCAATCTTGTGGAAAATTGATATAAAAGCTTTATTACAAAAATTAATACCAATGGAATCAATGGGAAGGTGTTACACAAGTGTATATGTCTGTAAATTATTATCCCATAACTGAAATATTGGACACAAATCCTCGTACGGACTCAAAGGAAATATGTGTAGCGTTAGATCTTAATTATCTTATCAGAGTAAGAGACACCAGGATAACCATCCCATCCTATTTATTCCTTCACTCTCATGGGAGAGTGAATAGAGAAGTGAAGGAACAAAGAGTGCTCTTGTGTTACACAACATATTACTATGCCTGTCAACCCGCAGTGGAGCGTGGTGGATCCATGCTCCAAAAACCCTCTCACTAATGAGTGAGGAGGCCTGTGCGTAATGGAACGTTAATGGGCTGCTACTTACCTTTTAGCCTTTAGCTACTCCTAGTCTAGTTCAAACACCGAGCTAGATCATGAATATAACTTATCCCTTTTAACTACTTTTGCCTTTTAGCTTTAAGCAGGTCCTAGTTAAATTAGGCACCAAACTAGATCGAGAATATAAATTATCCCTTTTAGCTACTTTTACCTTTGAGCTTTTAGCTTTTAGCAGGTCCTAGTCCAATTAGGCACCAAACTAGATCAAGAATATAAATTATCCCTTTTAGCTTTTAGCAAGTCCAAGTCGAAGTCAAGCACCAAACTGGATCATAAATATAAATTATCCCTTTTAGCTTTTTAGCAAGTCCAAGTCGAAGTCAAGCACCAAACTGGATCATAAATATAAATTATCCCTTTTAGCTTTTAGCAAGTCCTAGTCGAAGTCAAGCACCAAACTAGATCATGAATATAAATTATTCCTTTTAGCTACTTTTACCTTTTAACAGGTCCTAGTCCAATTAGGCACCAAACTAGATCGAGAATATAAATTATTCCTTTTAGCTTTTAGCCAGTCCTAATCTAGTGCAAGCACCACTCTAGATCATGAATACAAATTATCCAGATAAAATGGATTTAATGCTCAATCTACCAAGGCGATTTTACAATTAAAGAGCATCTTGCTTTTTTATTTAAGTCGATTACGCATATATATATAAGGATGTACTGCACTTGGCTGTCAGACGCCAACGTACAAGGAACAACTGCTTACATATTATTCATGTATTAAAATAAAATTCAACTACACTTAGGAAGATATGGCGAACGGTGAATTTTACTACGACAAAGTAAGTTTATTTTTTAATTTTCTCAACTCTAGTTTAGCCACATATTATCCTCGTAGTAAAAGTAAAATATATTTAATTTTTCTTACGATTTTTCAAATGGCTGTACCTTTTTTGTAATAGTCGTATCGGAGTAAAATAATAAGCAATTTGTATCTTAAAGTTTCTAATTTTAGGAACATTGCGAAATAGTTTTTAATCCAAGTAACACGTATCGTGCAATCTTAATGAATAGGATGAGAAAAAACTTCAAAATTTTTGGAGTACCGACTTGAAACATTTGTTTGCAATTTAACCATTTTATGGATTGGATCAGTTGTCTTTTTTGTTCTCGATACGACCATTCCTCTCTAACCTATAGGATTTTAATAAAAATGAATCAATTTGTCTTTTTTCAAGCCAATCTTCAAAACGAATAGACTCATCATATTGATTATGAATGCGCAATAACAATTTCAACTTTATAAAGTGAAAAGAGCGATCCTTGGTCTGGATTCGAATCCACGATTCCTCTAAAAGAGAATACACGGGTCTCACCATTAGGTCATTGTGGATTTTAATTGATCGATTCAGAAAATGTGACTATAAATCTCCCAGAACTTTTGCTAGAATAATCGCATCATTTGGCCAACGAGGCCTTCAAAATCACATTGAATCACATCAAAGTATCATGTGGTGGCCAGGTAACGTTATATCTGACATTCACATGTAAAACTACCCTCATTTTTGTACTATCAGCTAATCCTCGAGCCTTACTATCATATACGGAGTGTGAAAGGGAAGCAACTTCGGGTCAAAATAGTTACGGCATTTAATCACTGGTTTAAATTGCCTCAGGATAAACTTAACCGCACTTTAGAAGATGTACTTAATATTGTCCACCACGCTGGGTTACTGTAAGTATTGTACATATTTAATGTAAGTATTGTTAGCGATCATTATTATTTTATTCTTTGTAATTACGCGTCTTTGTAATTATATCAGTGAAACTTTGACATACACTACATCCGGTTTAACGCTATTCCAGAAATTCTCAAATTTAATCAACACTTCTGTCGTCGTTTTCACGACGACTGTGATTGGTGAACTTATTATTTTTGAGTGGGGCGTTTGGTATAAGAAAGATAGCACAGGAGAATGAAGCAATATTCGCCTAGTGACAGTTCTTAGTTTGTATTTTGTTTTAAGTCATTCAAAGTATGTAATGTAATAATGAAAAATCGAAGAATGGTATTTATTACTTAACTTTCAAATTAGTGAGAGACTAAAAGTATATACAACTTTTCAATCCTTAGTATTAGTTCACACTCTACTTATATATAAACTTGTTGTCAACAGTGTTTGTCATAAATGGACTTCAAAGCTACTAAAGCGAATTTGATGATTTTTTTTTTTTGCTAAATTTATATCCACCTGGAATAGGTTTCATTTTGATTAATAATCTATTATTTTTAAGCCGAGGCTTCGCTAAATATGAGATTTTCTGTATACTTAAAAAAAAACTATATTGCATGTATTTTTCACCCCTATCTGTACAAATATATATAATAAAATGATTTTGGTAGTCACTTACAACTTTTTTTGTCCCACATTTAAATGCACCCAGACCAAGTTGTGCGGGTCAATTAGTTGATCAAACTTTCAATCATTAATACGTTTTTATTCATCTACTGAAATTTGAAACCATTTTATTTGACCTTGTAGCGAATTACACCTCATATTCCAGTGTCCATGTTATCGAAATATTGTTGTTGTTGGTTTCTTGCCCTTATCCCAGTAGGTGGGGTCGGCACAGCATGTTTCCTTTATCCACTTCACTCTATCCGCTGTCATTTCTACATTCCTTAATACACATATCCTCTTTCACACAATTCATCCACACTTTTTTTGGTCGCCCTCTCCCGGCCCTGCCGCTTACCATCATATTTAGGACCCTCTTACATACATGGCTATCCTCCCTTCTCATTACATGTCCATACCAGGCTAACCTTCCACTCCTTAACTTCTCGGTCACTGGTGCTACTTTCACACTTCCTCTAATATACTCATTCTTAATCTTATCCAATTTTGTCACTCCACACATCCATCTCAACATTCGCATCTCCGCTGCATGCAATTTCCTTTCATTCTCCCCTTTGGTGGCCCAGCACTCTGATCCATACAGGATGACAGGTCTTACGATCGTCTTATAAATCTTCCCCTTTAGTTTAAGGGGCATTCTGGCATCGCAAATTGTTCCCGAGACCTGCCTCCACTTCATCCAACCTGCATTTATCCTGCTAGTAACATCTCGGTCAATGCCGCCGTCGTTTTGGAAGATAGAGCCGAGGTAACGGAAATCTGAGCAGACTCGAAGGGAAACACCATCTAAGACAATCGAAGAAAAACTGGATGGATCCCCGAAATCACAGAACAGATGTTCTGTTTTGGTCCTATTGATCTTCAACCCTGCGTTTTCCAGTTTTTCCTGCCATATTTCTAGCCTTCTCTGTACCTCAGCTCCATCCTCTCCAACAAGCACAATGTCATCGGCAAACAGCATGCACCAGGGTGCTTCCTCTTGTATGTTTGATGTCAGTGCATCCATTACCAGGAGGAACAAAAAAGGGCTTAAAGCCGATCCCTGATGCAAACCTACGCCCACATTGAATTTGTTAGTTTCGCCGGCTGCGGAGCGAACGTATGTAGTTGCTCTACCGTACATAGCACGGATAAGACGCAGGTATTTCCCAGGCACTCTTTTCTCTTTCAAAGCCCACCACAAGACTTCACGGGGTACCCTATCATATGCCTTCTCCAGATCAACGAACACCATATGCAAGTTCTTATGTACTCGTTTGTACTTTTCGCAAAGTTGGCGAAGTGAGAATATGGCATCCGTTGTTCCACGTCCTGGCATGAACCCAAACTGATTCTCTGTCACATTCGTCTCTTCTCTCATTCGTCTAGCAACAATCTTCTCCCATACTTTCATGCTGTGTGACATGAGCTTTATTCCTCTATAACTGTTACAGTCCTGTACATCACCCTTGTTTTTGAAAATAGGCACCAGCGAACTGATACACCATTCGTCAGGGATCGCCTCTTCTTGTAACAACTTATTGAAGAACAAAGACAGCCACGTCCATCCATCCACATCCAGAAACTTCCACACTTCTATTGGTATCTCATCTGGTCCAACCGATTTACCGTTTCTCATACTTTGGACAGCCTTTTGTACTTCTTCTATGCCTATCTCTCTAACAACTCCCATATTCAATGGAACATCTTCCAACACTCCACTCCAATTATTCTCTTCATTCATTAGGTTTTCAAAATATCTTTCCCATCTTTTTTTACTTTGTTATCTGACAATACTTTCCCCTTACTATCGTTTATACAATTAACGTAATTTATATCTTTTCCTCTTTTTTCTCTTGCTTTTGAAATTTTATATATCCTTTGCGTACCGTCTGGACTTTCCAGTGTTTTGTATAAAGATTCTTAAGCATTGGCGCTTGCAATAGCCACAGCTCTTTTAGCTTTTAGTTTGGTTTCGTTATATTTTGTTATTTTACTATGCTTATCGGTTTGATTACTTTCATCTACTTTTTGCCACTCTTTAAATGCATTTTTCTTATCTTTTAGTGCCTGTTGTACGTCCTTATTCCACCACCATGTCTCTTTATCAATTTTTCTTTTACCTTTTGACTGTCCAAACACTTCTTTTGCTGCACGTATAATGCATCCCAACATTCATTCACGGTTATATCTGTTAATTCTTTCATTGCGATCATTTTGTCAACTACTTGTTTTCTAAATTCCTCTACATAATCTGGTTTTTCTATTAAGCTAAATTTAATTTTCGGTACTGTTTTTGTTTTGTTTCTATTGCTTTTGCCTTTGGTTTTGATCTCTAAAACTAATAAACGATGTTGGGTTGTTAGTGATTCTCCTGGCAATCCTTACCTGAACTAATTTTATTTCTTCGAAGTAAAAAGTAATCAATTTGTGTTTTGTGGTTCCCGCTTTTGTACGTAATTAAATGTTGGTCACTTTTTCTAAAGAAGGTGTTAATTATTGCTAGATCAAATGCTGAAGCAGTTTGGAGCAAGGCTTCTCCCTCAATATTTCTATTACCAAACCCCCATCCCCCATGCACTCTTTCGTAACCACTGTTCTTTTCTCCCACATGGCCATTAAAATCTCCTCCTACGTATATATCGTCGTCATTTGGGATATCTAGTATTACACTATCAAAATCTTCATAAAACTTTTCCTTCAATCTGTCATCACATCCAATCTGTGGCGCATATGCGCTTATAATATTCAACACGAACCCTTCTTTTATTACCTTTACTACTATTAATCTGTCCGTTATTCTTTTTACATCAGTCACGCACTCTTTCAGCTCACTATCTAATATTATACCTACTCCATTTCTTATCCCATCGCTGCCACAATAGTAAAATTTATAACCTTCCCCAATTTCTCTTGCTTTCGTTCCCTTCCACCTTGTCTCTTGCACGCACGCTACATTGATTCTTCTCCTCTTTAATACATCCGCTAACTCTCTTCCCCTCCCAGTCATCGTACCTATATTCCAACTCGCAAACCTCATCCTTATTTCCCGGACTCGCTTCTTACGTTGCACCCGTCCCTGATGCAACAACCCTTGTCCATTTCCCACAACTGCCGGGTGCTGCAACTGCGCGTCGCCTCGGGGGTACGCCCTAGCCCTATCGCCATTATTCTTTTTCGTACCTAACATGCTGTAATGGTTTTGGCTTGATGTTTTATGACCGGCCGCCTGCCTGACGTCAACCCTCTTTGGGAATGCTGTCGTTTGGTAGTATCCGCCACCAATCGGAAGAGGGCGTAATATGGTGTGTGCCCTCCTGAAACTCGCACAGTCAGAACTAGTACAACTCGAAATGTAGATTAGAGGTGTACCAGTACTCACCTGTGAATGTCCCTTACACGATTATTACGTCACCCACAAGGAGCTAGGGGCAGTCCTATTCTATGCCGGGGCTGCACAGCATATAAATAATTGTTATTTTACTAAGCTACTATATAATCTAAATTTATATAAACCTATATGGTGCCAAAATATGCTAGATAATGTGAGTTGATTACAGCTATTGACTTTACAAATGTATCACTAGTGTTTTATCACAATGTCCATTGAATAAACAAAGCTTATTAAGTAGTAACTATCTCTCATTAGTAATATCATAGACATAATAATTTGACTTAAATTTTAACTTTGTTTCTTCTATTTTCACACAACTTTAACGGTGATGTTCATAACTCAATATTTACGGGAATTGCTTCGTAGTTTATTATTATTATGAAAATTGTTTGTCACTGATTCAGAAATATATTCACTAAATTTTTTTTTTTTTTGTTATTGTTATTCACTTCATTAGAATGCTGCATGTACGATGTTATTAAGAGAGCAAAAGGAAAACATAGGATAACAATATAATTGCAGTATTACTAGATACTTATAGAATAACTATATTAATTATAATTCCAAGCTTTGCATATTTCACATTCCATTCCAGTACTAGCTCTGAACGATAGATGGCAAAGGAATCACACAATTGTCAAAATGCGCGTAACGCGCGTTAACGGTAAACAATTTAAATTCAAATATGCCGTTGTAACACATAATTTATAAATTTATCTTTAAAATAAAATGTTTGTATGAATACACATTTAGCATTTACACTTTGACTATACAGTTTGTTATTTTTTTTTTACTGGTTTCTTACGATTTCAATGTTATTTTAAGTCCACAATCTTGTTTATAAATTGTAACGTTTTGATGAATCACTTAACCACTGTTTTATTTATTAATATAATCCTTATTACACATTTTTAAACCATTCTCAAAGTTTATTAATTAGAAGGAATGAGAATAATTAATTTATTTCATATATTTTTACGGAACTATTTTTATTAGCGACAAAAGCGCGCGCCTTGGCTATATCGAAATATCGAAATATTGTATATAATTCATAAATAAACATACTTGTTTAAAATGTCAAAGTCAAAGTCAAAATATCTTTATTCAAGTAGGCCTATTACAGCACTTTTGAATCGTGAAATATCGTTTTTTTTTTCTATTTATTATTTAAATGAATGACTGATGATAACATAAAAGAACGACTTACAATCTAAAGTTACGAGGGTTCCTTCGCGCCCTGATCTGAGAAGAGCCGACAACAAACTCAGTCGGGTGTACGTTTTGTTTTTTTTTTTTTTGTTGTCATCATTACAATATTTAATTTAAAAATATTCTATATCTTTATATATATATATAGAGCAATTCATTCACTCCCACGCTTTTTTGTCTTCTAAGTATTCTTTCAAATTATATCAATTTCAATTATAAATTATACAATAAGCACAATGAGAGCTAGTCAAAAGTTAAAATATTTCATTATATGTAATGCATTTTAGTAGTTCCAGCTAAACAGCATAGGAATTATTTATTTTGTAAACAAAGTGTGGTTAAAAAAGTACTACGGCTCCAAAGAAACTCCTTTTGAAAAGATGCAGGCAAATACGACGGTCGTTTAATTCCTCAGTTTTTGTGTTCTTACTGGTTTTTTTTAGTAAAGTAACGTATTTTTTATGAAACTATAGTCTCATATCGCTGTGCTAAGATGATGGAGCGTAAATAATGCTAATAAAACGTTATAAAAATATTATTTTTGAAGTGAAACCTCTTTAGGCGCATGAGGCTAAAATTTTTACGGATCGTTTTTATCGTCACGAATAAGTGCAGCCTTATTTATGCTGATTCGTTTGAAGGTTAGGTGGTTTTAATATTTACAAATAACATGTACAGTTTTTATTGGCCACTCGTCCTTTAACAATTTGATATAAAAATAATTCTCTTTTCTAAATTTTAAATTCAAAAACAAAACTTATTTTATTTTTTTTGTCATTATGTTCTAATAATGACAAAAAAACACAAATACAATTCGTCATTTGACATTTCAATCATTTGTATTAATTTTCGACACTTACAATATTTTAACGACAATTAAATTAAATAAATTCCTAACATATCTTCCTTTTTCCCTCCCTCTAAGTCTCGGAAAGCTAAAGTTTTAGGTATGTATAAATATAAACAAGATACAAAAATTTGTTTGCCAAAGAAGTTATCCTTCTTACAAGTACGCACACATTTATTTTTAATCAGGTTCGATTTTTTCCTTCTCATCATCAAAGGTGTCATTAGCCTGTCTTCATTTTCGAAAGCATTCTATCGCCATGTATATTACGAGCCATTTTTTTTTCAGAATTGATGATATACAGGATGACTCTACAGTGAGGCGAGGCTTGCCAGCTGCACAATGCGTCTATGGGGTGCCCCTTACACTGAACGCTGCTCTACATCTCATAATGTTATCTTTTTATAACTCACATGAGATAGATTTAAGGGTAAGAAGGTTTTTTTATCTTACAACCGACCCACCCAGGTTTTGCACGGGTAGAGAGCATTTTATTTCTATATCTTTTGGCTCATAAGATCGTATGATGCTACTGTGGGGTTAATCACAACATGGTTGAGGAGTACGGGCCTCGAAGCGTTACCCTCATTACTAGAAGTATGCGAATATCGTTCGAAGATGTTCCACCCCCGCAGCATCACCAGCCATCAAACAAGAGGGGCATCATCTGATCGGGAGACTGGGCAGGGCGGGGGTCGGATGTTCAGTGGACGGCATCACAATGTATAATATTAGTTATGCAGACGATATGGTTCTGTTGAGTCCCTCGATCGGTGGTCTTAGGAGGTTGATAAAAATCTGTGAAGAATAGGCGGAGGTGAATGGGCTCAGTTACAACCCCAAGAAAGGTGAATATCTTATCTTCAGGGGCAAAAACAAATCGTTGAACTTTGATCCACGTGTTCAACTTGCCGGAACGCCACTAAGGAGGTTGGCTGAGTTCATATTGTTACGGAACTTCTGGGTGACAACAGCGACTTAGAACGTGAATGTAGGGTGCGAGGCAATATGCTGGCCCGCAGATTTGCATGTTGTACGACGCAAGTTATACTGGCGCTATTTAGAGCCTACTGCCAGTCCTTCTACACATGCAGTTTGTGGACTGACTATACGCAGCGTGCATACAATGCCCTGAGAGTTCAATACAACAACATGCTGGGGGCGGTGTTGAGGATGGCTCGGCACTGCAGTGCGTCAGCAATGTTTGCGGATGCACGGGTAGGTGATTTCTACACGATCATCCGTAAACGTGCTGCGTCAGTATTGAGTAGGGTGATAGGCAGCTCCAACGTCCTCCTCAGCACGTTTGGCAACAAGCTGGATAGTCCTCTCTGGAGGCACTGGAATGGTGTACGCGTAGGACTTCGGGGGAGTCACGGTGAGAGGCCAAGATAATTGGGCCATAATTAAGTATATAAGCTATACTAACGTAGAATAACTAACAGTATTTCGTTTTCCATGTTATTCTTAGATATTAAGTTGGTACAATAAGTACTTATTAATAACTAGTTAAAATAATATGTGCATCTTGAGGGCCTGCAATAAAGATATATTACTATAAACTGTACGTTTCTCGCCTCGTAAGCTCCTGCTGTCACTACCATCCGAAGTATGCGATGACGGCTTTAAAGACGCGACAGCAATGGCGTCAGCCGGATCTCCCCTCATATAATAATCATTCCTCAGCTCCTTTGATAAAGGAACAAAGGAAGGATTGCCGGACATCTGTGGAATACCCGAAGGTAATTACCAAGGCGGTAATGAGTAGGGGCGTGCGAATAATTCGAACTTACGAATTATTCGTTCCGAATCGAATAGTTTGAAAAATTTCGAATAATTAATAAAATATCTCTAGATTTTCAATTGTTTCTATTGCTCATTTTCAATATATGTTCACATTTATTATTTTTTAACAAAAAATTGTATCGAATTTTTAAATGTATTATTTAGAATACTGTTTTTGGTATGATATAATTTCTGTTATTTTCACTTTAAAATAAAAATCTTTAACAATTGTTCTATAACTGTTATATATTATATTACTGTAAATATATTTCATGGTTTCGAATCAAATATTAACATTCGATTCGGAAAGAATAATACGCAAGTTCGAATTATTCACACACCCTTACCCTGGTATTATCAGGTATTACGAAGGTATCTCACGGATACCCGGCAATCTTTCCTTCGTCCGTTTATTAAAGCACCTGAGGAAAGATTCGGATGTTACCACTGCTGTTATTAAAACCGTCATCGCATACCTCGGATGGTGGTGACAGCAGCAGCTTACGAAACGGGAAACGCACAGTTTTTGCCCCTCTTGTTTGATGGCTGGTGATATCGTGGAGGTGACCGCTTTGTGGGACATCTTCCTCGCCAGCTTGTGCACGAAAACCTCCTCGGTTAGCATGTGTTTCGCGTTGGATTGCGTCATTTATAACCTACTTCAAGGCTCCTACTGTCATACGTAGGCTTTTACTCTGCTGGAGCTGCAGCCTTCTCCAATGGTACCGTAAGAATAAGGAGTACCAGACAGTGGTAAAATATGTCAAAGCGAACGTAGGCTTCGTAGATCTTCAGTTTCACTGTTATTGAGAGACTTAAGGTAAAGAGTTGTCGCAATTGCGACAGGACAGCGTCGATATAGATATATTGCGATAAAATCGAGTGGAAATATTGAGTTAATTGAGGAAACATGTCTCAAGTTAATTGATTAAAAGTTCGCATAGAATTAATATCTAATCTATTATAAAAGAGTCGCAAATAAAAATTTGGTTGGTAAGTGACATTGAGATGAGTGATGAGTAGATGATAGACTCATCTACGGTTTGCCGACGACGTGGTCATTATGGCAGAGACTCTGGAACATCTCAATGCAATGCTCGATGACTTCAGCAGAGCTTCTCAACAGGTGGGCCTAAAAATGAACATGGATAAGGCAAAAGTTATGTCCAATATCCATGTTCCGCTCCACCCAGTCATCGTTGAGAACTCAGTACTCGAAATTGTAGACAAGTACACATACCTGGGACACATAGTCCAGCTAGGTAGGAACAAAGAGGTTAACCGCCGAATCCAACTCGGTTGGGCAGCGTTCGGGAAATTACGGCAGTTCCTTTCGTCCAATATTCTTTAGTGTCTGAAGACAAAGCTCTTTGATCAGTGCGTGTTGTCAGTGCTGATCTACGGCTCCGAAACGTGGTCGCTGACTATGGGCCTCATACGAAAGCTTAGTCATTCAGCGTGCGATAGAGAGGGCTATGCTCGGAGTTTCAAATCAGAAATGAGGAGATCCAAAGCAAAACCAAAGTCATTGACATAGTCCTACGAATCGCGAACCTGAAGTAGCAATGGGCGGGGCACATAGTCCGAAGGACCGATGGACGTTGGGGGCCGAAGGCGCTGGAGTGGCGACCCCACACCGGACGGCGCAGTGTAGGCAGGCGCCCCTCAAGGTGGACCGATGATATAAAGAGGTTCGCCGGTAGCCGCTGGAGCCAGGCGGCGCAAGATCGGACCTTGTGGACGTCATTGCGTGAGACCTATATCCAGCAGTGGACATCCTTTGGTTGAAGCGACGACGACGAAGTGACATTATTTCGATAGTCGTAAACGGAATAAAAATACTTATCTAACAACCGATTTGGTTTAACGTACTTATAGCGAATTTGTGATATGTCTATAACACAAAATTATTGGAGAAATTACTTTACAAATACAGAACAAAAAAGTTGCATTTCATATTATTAAATTCGCCTTGATGAAGTTTATACTTCTGTGGTCTTTAACACACACTAAGTTGTTTTTTTTTATTTCAGGCAGGAAAACTATTCGCAGAGTGTTATCTCGATGTAATTCGTGGACAGGGTATGGAAATATACTGGAGACATAATTTCATTTGCCCCACTGAACAAGAATACAAGGATATGGCACAACGCAGTAAGTTGCATGTGGATATTGTTTCAATCGGATAATATCAGCATGTTTTTACTTGTTTATCGCTTGCTTGCTTAGATGACGATAAAATTTTGATGGTAATTTACTAAACTTGTGTTGGCAGCAACATTCTTCTTCTTCTTCTCTGTTTAGTGGCTTTCAGGTGTGCCAATTGAGCACAGTTTATCTTGCCAATGTCAAGTTTTTTGGAGAAGGCACGTAGCAGATTGTATGGTATTTGTGATGAAAAATAAAAACAACATTACATATTTCATTCATGACAGATCGGTGGTAGATTCATTTCAGTCAAACAAAATTACAATTACAATTCAAAAAGTCAGTACAACAAATTTTCCAAAAAATTATTTATTTATTTTATTATTGGCGCTATATATACCACTCTTCGGACTGGTATATTATAGACCAACTTCTATCCTATGTTCTCGAAGGACCAGCCTTTGACGATGTATGCCCCACTCTTCGGACTGAGGTAAAATCGGCCAAAGGCAATTGGGTTGTCTTCAGACTTCGGTCTTCAGACTTTCGTTCCGCACAGCTTCTGTCGTCCGGTTCGCTTCTTCTCGAAGGCTGCACGTCGGGAGGCCACTGTTCGCAGCTGACCTCTTAATTTGGCAGTCTTCGTCCTTCGTGCTGGCCGGGCGTCGTCTTCACAATGCTGGCGGGAGTGTGTTGATATATTCTTCGTAATATATCAAGATGATGCGCCTCGATAATGACTGCGAACTCGGAGGGGTTCCTCGACGAAGTTCTCAAAGTTATCCCTGCGATCTCGGAGGGCTTCCTCGACGAAATCTTAGATAACTTCGATAGTGTTATCGAGTCTCATCAAGTGGGGTTTCTTCACTTGGTGATGTTGTCACGTATACAACACCACACTTCAGACTTCCCACTTCNTCTTAAGAGATGCAAATTCCGACATTAAAACAAGCGTGTCAAGCCATTTCTATCGTCATTTTAGATTAAATTAATTCAATAAACTCGTGTAATAGCTACCTTTAAAAAGTTACACATTAAACGAATTTGTAGATGTAAGTTTCATGCTACAGATAGAATCAGTGTAATTCAGCTAGTAGTATGACGCAGAAATTGAGTAAATTTTTAATGTTTACAATTATTGGAACATGTGAAAGTGATATTGAAAGGAGAGTGAATGCAGGGAATACAATAAAAGGTTCTCTGCACTACTTTATGGCTAGCCAGATGGTGTCTCAAAGGGCCATAGAGGAGTGTTGGTGCCAACACTTATGTTTGGTAGTGAAAGTTGAATATGGCAGACGAAACACAAAAGTAAAATAAATGCGGTAGAGATGAGAGCGTTAAGAAGTATGAGTGGATTGAGACTGAGTGACAACGTAAAAAATAGTGTCATTAGAGTTAAACTAATGTTGAGAAAGGTATGCTTAGATGGTTTGAGCACGTAGAGAGAATGAAAGTAGACAGGCAAAAAGGATTTATGAGTCGAGAGTAAATGAGAAAGTTGGAAGGGAAAGATTAAGGCGATCATTCCTGGACCAAATCCAGTACATTTTAAATAAGGGCCAGGTCAAGAGTACTTTATACCGACGAACTTGTATGAAAGGTTTAATGCAAATGAAAGAAGTTTAGGAGATATGCAAGGATCGTGGCAAGTGGAAGGACGTGGTTTCTGCCAACAGCTATGGGAATGAGGAGTGATGCTATGTATGTATTATTCTATAGAGGGAAAATCTATACTGTAATCTTGTTGATAATTTACGGCCAAGCTAGTATCATTACCATATTATTTATTCTAGAAACCAGCGCAGCGTACCTGATGGCTGTCTATATGCTTCAATTACACAGCGAAGACAAAACTGACTATACGGACTTCACCATGAAGCTTGGACTGTACTTTCAAATAAGGGACGACTATTGCAATCTGAATCAGCAAGAGGTAAATATTTTGATGGTTTTAAATGAATAAATATTCCAATACGATGCTGTGTGGAAACCATAAGAGGTAAATTAACTCTTACCAAGTTGGTATGCTTCCATATTAAACCATATAATCGCTTACAATCAGGTGACATCATACGCAAGCGCTAACCTGTCAGTAATAAAAAAACATCAGGGGGGGGGGGTATTTCTTCAATAATTATATTAAAATCTGAGATGCCAGTGTCACAGATTATCGCTGTAACACGGATGTGTTCACACGATACTACCAACCTAATTAAAAAAGTAAATAGCAGCACAACTATTAACTTCCAACAACACAAGTCTCCTTACTCGTCGACACATACCCAAGATTGGCTCCCAGGACATGCAGATTTCCTCACGTAGTTTACCCTCACCTAAAAGTAAAATGTAAATAATGTAAGTTTTAAACATCTATTCATAAGTTTAACAAAGATAAATTATTGGTGTCTGCTTGGTATTCGCGATTGTGATTCTTAACAAGAATCCATATTAGTCCATCACGGATTTTAGAAAATCCCTATGAACCCTACAAGTTTTTATTTAGCCTATTTTACCGACTAACTCGTGGGAGTTAATTAAAATTCGGTCTAGATTAAATATTTTTATGTAATAAAACACGGCCTTATAACAATACCCAAGTCAAGCTACCCACGTGAATTTTTGTTGGCATCTGGTGGCGTCTATGTGTGCATAGCTGTGTGAGGCGACGACTTGTAGACTAACTTCATTTTTCTACAACGTGAGGTTTTATTTGTACAAAGTATGGTACGCAAACTGCCTCACGGTCTAGCATGGTCAACTACAGACATAAGGTTCAACACAGTTTATTCAATATTTAGTCTACATATATGTATGTATATATATGTAAAAAATGTATATAGTTATGTATATGTTTTTTGTTTTTTTTTTCTTTTTCTGTCATACTTCCTCACACCAAGCCTAGTCCTAATACAAACCAGTAGGTAATGTCAACAGTCTCCACGTCACAGGCTTCCTAGTGTGGAGACCATCAGCAACCAACGGGCAATCGTTCTTAATACATTTGTGTTTAATGTTAAATAATGATCTTGCTTTGTATGGAAAGGTTATAGTCATTCCATATAATACGAGAGCATTCACAGAAAATGTCATTGCAAATCAATTCTTGTGATATAATTAAGTCGAATTTTGCTGTAAAGTTGTATTATAGTTAATGTCAATAAATTATTATAATTAGGTCCTGAGCTTGAGTCCCAGGTCGGGCTAATTCAAAAATCGATATTGAGTTTTCTATTAAGATTTTCTCAATATTTGCCCGAAGTTGGGAAATTGGCGGTATGTTCCATCCTTATGCCTCGGAGAGCAAGTTAAGTAGTCACTCTTGCACCTGGGCCCATAGACATGTCACTTTCTTAGATTGCTAACGCTTAAAAAATGTATGGGAATGACGTTTCATTATTGGATAAGTTTCGATATGAAACGTCATTCCCATACATCTTTTAAGAGTCAGCAATCTTCAAAAGTGACTTGTCTGTGGGCTCAGATCTATCTCTGGTCGTATCGGATTTTCGTCACACCGGACTATGACATTAAAGGAATAGATAGTGCACTTGTTTACTATGCCTGCCAATCCGTAATGGATCAGCGTGGGGGGGGTCTATGCTCTAAAAACCCTCTCTCATATGAGTGAGGAGGCCTGTGCCCAGCATTAGGTCGTTAATGGGCTGCTATTTACTTATGTTAGGAAAAATAAATAATTACCTGCCGTCGCTTCAAATTGCAGTAGTCATCTCTAATTTGAAAGTAAAGACCTAGTTGTATCGCAAGTGGAATGTAGTCAGTTTTATTGTCACTGAATAACTGACATAGCCGTACTGCTAATGCAAACCTTCCGCCTATTTCTGAAGATAATTAATTCATTTAAGAAAATCTCCATTTTATTTTACATTTTACAATTTGGACTTCTTAATTTATATAAATTGCTTAATTAATACTATTAATATAAAGGGGAGACATGTGTGTATGTTTGGTATTGTATGCTGCGAAAAATAACAAGATCGACAAATTATAATCAAAATTTTGCTATTTCTTTTTCCAGGCGTTAGAAGAATGGCCACTTGACAATGAAATTCAAACTGTAAGTATTTTGCCATAATAAATTTACTTATATATCTTTCTATATAAATAATTTCTCCGTAATTATCCTCCTTCCGGGATTCTTTTCAGCAAGTCTGAGGAATGCCTCGAGGAAATGTCTACTTGCTTTATCTTCGCCGTTAACACCCACGTCAGGACTACTTCCTGCCAGCACACAGCTGGCAGGAAGTTTTCCGCGAACCATGCTCCTCACAACCTTTTTGCATTGAGGACATTTTTGCTGCGCGGAGCCTCTTTCCAGGATTTTCCTGGCCACTGCCGAACCAGTTAAAATTGCAAATAAAATTTCCTGAATTTGTCTTACATAGCTGGTTAGTTATATATATGTCGGAGTGCAATAGACTGTGAATCGCTGCTCCGTGTGCAATAGTCTGTGGAACGCTGGCACTATATGTCTATCGGCGTGGGGCAGAGTCAATAAGTGGCAGTCCGGCGCGTCGCTCGGCAGTTCTCGAGTAACGGTCGGCCGGAGCGGTCGACTATTGAAACTATCGCGTTCCTAGCTATTATTATTAATGAGTTTGTGTAAATTGATATCGGGAACATTAAGTGATTGAACATTATAATCTGAGGTAATTAGTAAAGTGTTTGATTGCACCAACATTACCCACGAACGCCCACAGTCTGAAAAATATGGATGCTATTAATGGCGATATCGGCGGGGAGCCCTGCGCCCCTATGCTTTGTGCTTCTCTCCTTCTCTCTTATTCTCCGACATATATATGTATATTTATTGCAAAAGGACTAAATTTGTTACAGAATGCCAAAGATTGTTACTGCGAAGATCTCACGGAGGGGAAGTTTAGCTTACCTATCATACATGCGCTGAAAACACCACATGGCCCCAAAATTTCAAGTATCCTTTACATATAAAGGATTAAACAAACAACATAATATAAGAAATAAAAACAAACTGGAGTCCAATGACATCAGAATGTCTGTTATTGTAATATTAACATAAATATCATTTACTTTAAAGAGGTTTTAATTTATAGTGGTAGAAACATTGGACAAAAGTTATATGAAAAACCTAACATTTCTTAAGTTCATGAAAGTAATTAACTGCATCAATATATATAGTTATCACCTACATTTAATTAAATTAATAAGTCCTTGAAATATTTACGCTTTGGACTGAGAAACACTTCCAAATACCTATGTATTTGTAGATGTTTCTAGCTTAGCTTGCATCAAATTGTTTGGATATACAATATTATTAGTAATATCATCATAGGTATTAATAGCAATTGAAAACAGAAAGTCGTGAGCACTAGCTAGTTATATATAGAAGTCCAATAACTGTGAAAATCCTTAACAACTCATTAGATATCCTGCGACAGCATACTAAAGACTATGAGTTAAAGAAATATTGCGTGACACTGTTAGAGGAGGCGGGCAGTTTCCAATACACACGTGATACTCTACAAGAGTTAGAAAAATCATTGCGAGACGATGTGAGTACCTTATTTTTAAAATATTCGTGTCATTTATCTATGACTATGATTTCAAGACTCAAAGATGCATTTATATTTGGAAAAATGGACTTAATTTTTGGCTGCTTCTTATGGTTCGAATGTAACTTATCAATAACGGAATATCCATTCTCGATCACCTTAGTACGACTTTTGTATTCACATTTGTAGTCGGAGACTTACCTGGCATAGAAAAATTTTCTAATCACTTTATGCCTGAGAGGTCTCCCTCCATAAACGTAGCTGTGCTAGAGTATATGGATTTATATTTTCTAATACAAATTTCTATATTTTTCGTCCTCCTCTCCTATTCACCTAGAATCGAATCATGGTCTCGTGCTATCAAAGCCATTCAAGAAATATGTATCAATCAGTATGTAAAAAATGTAGGTTTACTTCTGGTTAATATATTATAGTTACCTGATCCAGGTAGTAGTACCTGATCCAGGGTCGCACTGCCCCTGGGGTCGGGTTACAGGCCAGGGCCCGAGACTAGATGATGAAATACTATTGGAAAATACTGAGATAAGCAAAACAATAAATTTAATTATCAAAGACTTAATATAGCAAGTATTGAGTGCTTTGACAGTGATGTCCTATTTTTGGGTTCTGTACAAGGTGGGGTAAAAGTCCTGCTACCTTTTTGATTGCCAATAACTTTGTTCAAGGAAAAGATTGAAAGAAAGGTCTTTAGGATTGGGAAATTATATCGGCTAAATGGTGGCCACGATTTGCTATGCAACTTTCGGCTCTTTTTAAAGTATTTTTCATGACATGCTGCAACAACTCAGGCTGAATTTCTTAAATTTCATGACGAATATTGTCTTTAAGATGTTGAATCGCTTGGAACTTATTCATATAAACTTTTGATTAAAAAAAAAACCCATATAATATGAACTAACTAGGACCTAGTCTACGCGGGACTCCTCTCCTACGTTTGCCGAAGCAAGCCAGGTCCGTCACACCGGATTTCTTTTTTCTAAAATACAATTGGGCTTTGGCTAATTACCACCCTACCCTACATCTTCATGATCTTGATATCAACAACAACAATTTCTACAAATAGCCAAAGCATCTAGACAGACGAAAAATAAAAAATGTTTTTATACCTTATGTTTTATATTTAAATACAGGCACTTCTTCAGTTATTTCACTGAAATAATATTTCAGTTGGTACGTCTCGGCGGGAATCCACATATGGAAGCGGTTCTAGATGAAATGTCAAGCTGGCGAAATTGAAAAATTATACTTATAATAATGTCTTAAAACCTAAGCTGTATCTCCAGGATATATTCCAAAGAAAGCACATTTCCTGTACTCTTATCGTAGGATGGGATAATAAATCAATCACGATTGAAGAGAGTTTAGGTGGAGGATATTTGTGAGTGACTGCTCATTACAGTGGTAGACCCTAGTCGTCTTCAGACCCTGGTTGCAATTTAAAACTGTGCTGTTACGTTCAGAGAAGTACCACCACTGAGTATCAACGAGTCAGGAAACCCTCTCACCTAAATCTCAAACCTTTTGATTATTAAGAATTTATTGGTTCTGAACATGACTATAATCAAATGGATTTTTTTTCTAATGGTATGGTTAAGAGGATATTACATTTATAAGATCTCATGGGCGCATTTCATCCACAGCGAGTAATCTTAGAGGGATTTTGATTTATATAAAGCCTAAATCGATTGATCGACGTAAATTATCATGCTTATTCATGAACAGATACTGACTAACTGACTGACTTACTGACTTTTAAAACCGGTGGTAGGATCTTAATAACTGACAGACTTGACATGAATTTAAAAGAGCTTGTTAAACCTAATTACGCGATTAAGAAATGCAATGAGAGTGATATGTAAATCAGAGGCTATGTGATCCTCGATATTATACTTTCTTGGTATTCGAATATTTAGTTTACTTCTGTTATTGTAATGTGTTAACTTTGTTCTTTTTATAATTTTGAAATATACTTTGAAAATTACATTTTTATTTATTATCACATTCTTAGTTCTAATTTTATATAACAAGATACCACAGGAATTTTTGAACTTACCTTTACATAAGTTAAAGAGTATTTACACGTAAACATGTTACACAGTTCAGAAATATTTTAATGACACAAATGTATTTTAATTCTCTGACGCCCGTACTACATTGTTTTAGTGCTTGCATTTTAATTGCTGAATATAACGTTAAGAAATGTTGTAAATGTAAAGAAGTTACAAAGATATCACGAAATAAATTGAAATCGTTTTTTAAAAGGAAACTTCAGAAATCAATTCGGTAATTTGAAGGACTTAGAAGATAATCTAATCTGAACCCTGGTAACTTTAGAAAGTGAGTCATTCTTTAATATCATCATCAATCGTACATAGAACTAATACATGAAAAAAACGGTATTTGAAGATTCATATGTGATGTAATTACCTACTTGAATAAAGATATTTGGACTTTAGACTTTAATGTAAGCAATGTTTGTGCAAAAAGTGCCAGTCCTAATCACGTGAATTGAAATAACCGTGAATAATGTGTCATTACTCTACTTTTCTGTCAAGGAAGAAAATAATCGTGTTGAATATAATTCGGAAGTAATTTTGGGGTTTGTGTAGCCTACTAAACCTTAGTGGGACTGCGTGATGGGTCTGTGCCCTCTCTTCTATGAGTTAGGAGGCCTGAGTCTAGCTTGGGGGATCTTTAAGGCTGCTACTTACTGTTTATCGTATTGATTATACAGTCTATGCCATTATTTCCTTACGCGGGACCCATATCCTGCAGGGGGGCAATTTGATAGTTAAGAGTGGTAATTCAAAATCGAGGACAAGGATCGCACTAAATTAATATAGATATTAAAATTGTTTTGAATATCAGTTTTTCATTATGTTTTGTATTTTAACTTTCGATGTTTTGATAACAATTTCGTAGTGTTTCTTAAAAGAATATTTTTTTTTAATGGTTAAAAATTATGTATGGGGGCATAAAAAAATTTGAAATGTTAAGTCGTAAAAAAGGTTGGATAATACCGGTCTAAGCCGAGATTAACACTTGTAGGTACAAAACAAACAAACCAATATTATTATACCAGCTGTGCCCTGCGGTGTTACCTGGGCAATATTGGGAAATCAGTTATTGGTGATCGTCTACGTCGCAAAATGAAATCGCATGAAATTTAAAAATTCTATTCAATCTTTTCTTATCAATAAAACTTTCTACTCCGTTGAAGACTATTTAAAATGATTCTAGCAATAAGTAACTATATTTAATAAGAGACAGTGTAATGTAATGTATAAGTTCACGTTAAAGACATAATTTAATTAGTAGTTGTAGTAATTTAATCGAAAAACCTGTAATTTCTCAAACTTAAATAAATAGAATATGAGGACTATGTATACCATATTCAGCGAATAAATGTTTTGATTTGATATCATTTGATTTGAAAAAAACAATACGGGGGCATATTTGATAGTATAAGGAGTAAGTTTTATTGAAAAAAAAAATAACCAGACTGAGGAGCAGCTAAAATATCGAATATACAATGTCTCATAAAGAATGGATAATACTGAAACGGCTTATATAATAGCTATCAGTCCCTCAAAAAAATACTCAAATCAAATGTAGTGTTCAGAAAAGGGACTATAAAAAAACATTTTTAAATTAATGCCTTTTTTTTCTCCAGTCGTGTCGGACTTTGAAAGTGAAGGAATAGGGAATGCACTTGTGTTAGAATATAAACTTGTATACTATGTCTGCCAACTCACAGTGAAGCAGTGTGATCGGTCTATGCTCTAAAAACCCTCTCTCCTATAAGTCACGAGGCTTGTGCCCAATAATGAGACGTTCATGGACTGCTACTTACTTACGTTTTAATAACATACTGTACATCACGACCGCTAGTGAAAATTGTGTTTTTTGATATGGCGCAGGGCAGCCCAGGTCGACCTGATGGTCAAGTGGAGAGAGCGGCTCAGTCAGCGAAAAGCGGAAAATAACACCATATCTGCAATCCGGCTCGTTTTGGAGCCATGGTGTCACTGAGCACACGGTGGTCAGGTGTGAGCCTACCTAGGAGTGACACGAGTGCAGCTTGGGCTGCTCAACATTCCGCGCTTGCGGTGGTCGTCAGGGTGTTATTAAAATGATAGATGCAGTGAGAGAGCAAGAGAACGTACGACGTTGTCCTTCTGCGAGGAAACGATGTCGCGGATGGTGATGGGAGCGGACGAGGGAGCTAGACACGGTCGCTCTGATTATTCGTAGCCGGCCGGGAAGAAGACAGTCGACCCACGAACACCATTTTCCTTCTTAGTAGTGACTTGTGGGTAACGGTGCCAGGTGGTCCAGGCAAGCCATCTTCGGAAAAGATGTTGGACCGGGTTGATGTAGGACCGGATTGGGCACATCGGCTACGACTGGGTGCTTCGCGGTGGGCGGGAGATTTGACGCCACGTTCGAAGGCTCTGCTGCGAGGTGCGCAGCGAGTCGTGGCAGTCAGGATCGTCCGAGGATACCGCACCATAACATGGGAGGCGGGATGCGTGTTAAAGAGTACCGCCCCCAGGGAACTGGACGCGCAAGTACACTCGGACGCATATTTGCGGAGGGCGGACGCCCGTCAGAGAGGCGATCCCCCTTCGCCAGGGGATGAAAGGGACTGGCTGGCGCAGGCAATCCTACAAACCTAGTGGCGGGACCGGTTGAGAGAACCGAGCGCTGGGCGATCGACGATCGAGGCCGTGTCTCCGCCCCTTGGTCAGTGGGTGTCTCGTGGTCACGGCGTGATCACTTTCCACTTGGCGCAGTTCCTCTCGGGGCACGGGTGCTTCGGGAGGTATCTATGCCAGGTGGCCCGTTGGGAGCCCACTGAGGGAGCCCACAAAGAAAAACTCGGTATCCTATGAGGATTTTTTTCCCGTCTTAACAAAAAAAAAGGACCGGATTGGGCCCGTCAACTGGCGTATTACTGGCGGGGTTGCGAACGTCTGTTAATCGCTTTCTGGGGACACCATCATCGAGTGATATATATATATTTCTTAGGAGGTTAGCGCTTCGTTTTTATACTATCATAACTTATCAGGCGAGATCACAGTCAACCGATATCCTGTCAGCAATAAAACAACAACGTGATCAACAAATAACATCTCTTATTTATAAAATTACCTTCAACTTTATTATTTAAAGTCGCTTACCTTATAGAATCTTGGTGATTTCAATGTCAGACGTCTAAGGTACAAGTAACGACTCTTTCCATGTTCTTTGTATTTTAAAATAAAAATTTACGATAAAATGGAAGTTAAACAAAATGGTGTATTTTGCTACGACAAAGTAAGTATTTTTTTACTATATCTGAATATTAAATAAGGAGTGTCTCGCAATCTAGTACTCTTTTTATTGTTACACTAGCAATGCCCCTCGGTTTCACCGACGTAGACACCAATCTGTGGCAGTGGACTAAGTCGGCCTATAGATTTATAAGTTTTATTTTATTTAGTTTTTAATTAATTCCTTTTAGATTATTGCGGCTAGTAGTTACACACTTACATTTATAATCTAATCAATATACAGATGATGCGGAGTTCCGACTCAGGATACATTATTTTGTTTAGATTTACTATCTTTATAGTTTATCTCTAAATTATAAGGTATTTAACAGGTATTGAAATAGCCTTTAATAATATGTTTAATAGGACAAAGATTAATACAGAGGTATGAAGAATATGGTCTAATTATGGTCGGCACTTTTATTAACTTTTAAAATGTAAAAAAGCAAATATAGTGGCAGAACTTTAGTAGTTGGAAATATGGCATCGCGGATTTTTTAATAGATATGAATACATTCTATAATAATGTAGCATATAATAATGTATAATAGTTTCCGCAGAGCACGTTGGGTTATATTAATGCATTTTTGCATCGCATCTCTATTTCTTTTAAGTAAGTAAAAAGCATGTCGCTCAGTGAAAATGCAGCTTTAAAATGGGAATTTTTTTAAATCGGTCCAATAGTTTTTGTCTGAAAACGTTACATATATACATACATAAAAACAAATAGAAATTTACTATTGTAGATAAAGTTCGGTTATAATGAATAATATAAAATCAAGTGGGATAAAAAGTAGGGTTATATGGTGCTGCCACACTGCTGTTTAACAATTACGTGTTCCTACACTGATGTTTACAAACATTTATATCACTTGGAAATATGGCATCGGTTAGCAGTAACAATTTTCTTGAGATAGGTTTACTAACATGAAAACATATTTTAACATTGTAAACAACTGTTTGTTAGAAAATATTGTCTAATGTTTATAAAAATTTTGAAACACCACCAATAAGTAACATTAGTTTTGTCACAACGAAAGATGGGCAATATAGAAATCTGTCTAATCCTTATGTAATAAAAGATAAATGATATTTAATGAAATGTAAAAAATACCTACAATTACCCAGCTATGGCACAACAAAAAAGTCATAGGTATGAATCCTTGAGATCTAAATTTACAAAAGATGGAACATGTGAAAGTGATATTGAAAGGAGAGTGAATACAGGAAATATGGTAAATGGTGCTCAGCACGCCTTTATGAATAGCCAGATGGTGTCTCAAAGGGCCAGACTGACTACGCATGGAGGAGTGTTGGTACCAACACTTATGTATGGTAGCGAAAGTTGGGTTTGGCAGAAGAATCACAAAAGTAAAATAAATGCGGTAGAGATGAAAGCATTGAGAAGTATGAGTGGATTTAAACTAAGTGACAAAGTAAGTAAGTCTAAAAGAAGATCTAGTGACTAAAGTTGAGAAAAGTATGCTTAGATGGTTTGGGCAATTAGAGAGAATGAATAAAAGGAGAGCGACAAAAGGATGTATGAGTCAAGAGTGAATGGCAAAGATGGAAGGGGAAGACCAAGGCGAAAGTTCTGGACCAAATCCAGGACATTTTAAATAAAGGCCAGGTCAAGAGTACCCTTAACCGACGAACTTGTATGAAAGGTTTAGTGAAATTGAAAGAAGCGAAAATGATATGCAAGTGGAAGGACGTTGTGTCTGCCTACCACAATGGGAATGAGGAGTGATGCTATGTACATAATGTATATATGAATCCTGAAAAAGCAACTCTTATAGTACAAGTACTGTTAAAATAATTTATCTTTTTTATTAGTTAACCCTGGAACCTTACCATCATATACGGCGTGTGAAAGGAAAACAACTCCGGGTCAAAATCATTAAGGCATTCAATAACTGGCTTAAATTGCCGAAAGATAAGCTTAATCGAGTTCTAGATGATGTGTTTAACATTATCCATCACGGAGCGCTGCTGTAAGTAAATACTTTTTTTCATATAATTCACAGTAATAGATTACAAAATAACAAGTTTAATTATTTATTCAATGGCGTGTACTTAACTATAAAATTATGGGAAATGAAATCATCAAGGAAATAATTCAACGTGGGAATTACATTGAGATGTAGTTAAATAGACAGACGACTTTGTTGATTATTATTGAAGAGAGTTCGTAAATTTGTCGGGTTCAAAATATTCATTTTTAATGAGATGCCGCAATTAGTTTTGGATTTCCCTTTAAATAACTTCATGAAATATGTTGAAAATATCCTTTCACATAGAGTTTATTATAATATTGAAGATTATTTAGCCTAAAAAGCTCAAACATTTTTACGAGGCTCGTAATGTTTGAGCTTGATTCCAGTTGCACACGTAATCAATTATTCGAAACAGTGGTAGATTTAAGACGACTAAAGAAGAGATTACTGACAGTTAAAATGTATTTGATTTTGATATAAATTCCGAAGACTTGCATACAAATAAAATATGAAATAGTTGGTACTACAGAAACTGACAGCCTCGCAGACTTCACTAGATTTGACTCCCGTCACGACAAATTTAAGGATTTACATGAATTAACTTGTCTGCACTTAAGCCTCGTGTTGTGCCTGGTTTCGGTCGTGGCTTGTTACCACCTTACCAGCAAAGACGTACCGCCAAAGAGATTAGTGTGCCGGTACGATGCTGTGTAGAAACCATAAATGATAAACCGCCTCTTAATACCTTGGTGCACTTCCATATTAGTCTGTATCATTATCAAGTGTGATCACAATCCAGCGTTACTCTATCAGCATTTTAAAAAAATTATCATTTCTTTTACAGAATCGATGATATTCAAGACAACTCTACCGTAAGACGGGGCATGCCAGCTGCACATTGTATTTTTGGACTACCCCTTACACTGAATGCTGCTCTACATCTGCTTACTCTGTCCTTACATAACGCTAACAAAATAGATTTAAAGGTAAGGTAAATATAGGTTATTTAGCAGGTTATTTACAGCCCACGGCGAGGCATAGACACTCATAGGTTTCTAGAACATAGACCCATTACGCTGTTCCATTTAGCAGCCTGCACATACCTCCGAATTACTATCAGGATAGGCAGTAAAGTGAAAAGTAAATAAGTAGCAGCCCATTAACAACCCACTGCTGGGCACAGGCCTCCTCATTCATACGAGAGAGGGTTTTTAGAGCATAGACCCATCACGCCGCTCCACTGCGGATTGGCAGGCATAGTACACAAGAGCACTGTCTATTCCTTCACTCTCATAGTTCGATGTGACGGGAATCCGACACGACCTGTGAGAGATTAGACGCAAGACCGGCGGCTTAACGTGCTCTCCGAGGCACGGGGGTTGATCACACCGCCAACTTCTCAACTTCGGCCAAATATTGAGAAAATCTTAAAAAAAAACTCAGTATTAATTTTTGAATTGGCCCGACCCAGGACCTCATGCCTGTAGTCGAACATGCTTACCACTAGATCAATGAAGCAGGCATGATAGGTTGGTTACTTCTCAATGTTTTCCTATGCTGAAAAGAACACTAATGGATTGAAACGAACAAACATTTAAACGATTTCTTCTTGAAAAACAATAAGAATTCCAACATCACGTGTCGGAGCTTTCTTTTCTATAGTGTTAATGTGTATATATCAAATATATCTATGTTTACGTATGTGGCAGTATATATAATATAGTCTTTAGTTTAATTATTATTATATTTAATTAGTATATATTATTATTAATTTTGCAACATTTTTATCAGGTCCTGTAGCTTTAGATAGTATATAAGGATAGATTAAGTTATATCGGGCTGCGTTCGTGATGGCACCTGGGCAAGGGATCCAGCTGAAAACCAGCGTTACATGGTCTTCAGACTGTGTAGCATAAATGCTGAGCTGGGTCCATTTTCTAGGTTATGCCACACATCGCAGGGTATTATAAAATGTACTAAAATATATTGTGATGTGTGGCATAATTTATAAATAAAGATATTTTCATTTTTTTCATTTCATTTAGTGTCTACCCTGGATTCGGTCCCCCGACTCACTACCAAACCACCATGACTTGATTATTAAAAGTATATCGTAGTTAATGATAGGCTGAGTCATAAAATAACTTAGTAAGTAGTATTTAACTTTTATTGTTGTTTGTTTACAATGGGATGTCCCCCAATAAGAGATTTTTGTTTTCGCGCTACAGGTGTAAATTGGTCAGTCTTGTGACGGCTTTTTGCCAGCGCAACGTAAACGCAACATTTTATTTTTATACCTTCATATTGAATGATAAATACATTTTCGACACGTGATGTTTTGCGAATTTAAACAAGGCAATAGTGCTACAGCTATAGCTCAAAAATTGTGCAGTGTGTATGGTGAAGGAGCGATAACTGATCGGGCAGTAAGAAATTGGTTTGCCAAATTCCGTTCTGGTGATACAACCTTGAAAGACGAGCCAAGAGCGGGTCGTCCTTCTGACTTTGATGACGACATTTTGAAGTCAGTTTTAAAAGAAAATCCACATCAGTCAGTTAGCAGAAAGACTCAATATATTCCAATCAACTGTCTGCCGCCACTTTGAGAAATTGGGCAAATTGGAATATGGGTACCCTATAATTTGAATGACTGTAACAAGGCGGATAGGATGTCGATTGCCACTGGTCTCCTCTCACTTGAAAATAATGAACTCTTTTTGAAGAAGGTTATTACTGGTGATGAAAAATTAGGATTGAATGATTAACAAAGATTTCACACGTTTTAAAATAATAAAATAAATATTTTTAAAATCACATTTCATGCAGATTTTTGTGATAAATACTTTACACGTACAGTAATAATTAGCTTGTGACGCTGCTGATACCCAATGTTTCTATATTAGCCGATAAATTATAATATTTCATACGGTGTAGATATATTGCAATATTACATTTAAATCTTATAGTCGAGTGTAAAGCTCATTCGGTTCAGCAAGAGACAAATTTTGTAGGTATCATATACTCATCATATGTTGAAGATAATTTATAGTTAATTTAAATTATCTACCATCTCAAATGGCCGTTGATTATAAGGAAACCGAGGGGACTTAGAAAATATTCATCATACCAAGTAATTATGTATAATTTCAATAAGTAACTAATGTTGTACGAAGGTTGTATGTGTTTGAACCTGTTGAGATGTGAATTACTATTTAATTGTGAAATTATAAAGAGGTTTTTGATAAAAGTAATTGAAATGATAAGGTGAAGTTTGCAAAAGCTCTTAAGTGTAGATATTTTATCTATATATTAATACGTGAAGCAAAACTTTATACCTTTTGTTACGAAAATTGCGCGAACGGAGAAGTATGAAATTTCCCACACTAAAAATTTCTGATGTCGCTGGAGTTCGCGCTAGAATGGCTACTACCCAACATGGGAGGACCAGGATCGCCCTGCAGACTATATGCAGGAATAATCCAGCATGGCGCTGTATGGTGCACCCGTATGGGTTAATGCTCAAAGCGCTCCGAATTAAACTTTTCTACGGCGGGCCCAGAGAGTAATAGCGATTAGAGCGATACAGGGGTGCCATACAATATCCGGGGCGGCAGCAATTCTTTCAGCGGGCGATCCCCTTTAGGAGTTGAAGGCGGAAGTTCTCGCAGCTTCTTAACAGTGCAGAATAGCTGCGAGGACCAGAGGGGAAACACCTGATGCCGACGATGTCAGGAGGGTCAGGTTATTGCTGACATGGCCCTGATTCAAATATGGATGGAAAACCTCCGATCCCCAGTAGCCGGTGAGCCCATAAAAATCACTCCGATCTTACTTGGAGCATTGAATGGGTAGAAGGCACGGATTGCTTTCCTACCGGTTGGTGTAGGTGATAACCGATCATGGCTGCATTGGAAAATACCTGCACCAAATCGTTGGCTTTGAGCCGTCGGCCACCTGCCACGATTATGATACTCCTCTAGACACAGCGCACCACACGGTGGCCGAATGTCCCGCTTGGGGACCTCAGGGACTGGAATGCTGTTATCACCTTCTGCAAAATAAGCGTTTCGTTATAGGAGGCACGGCAAACAGAGAGGGCGCACTGTACTCCGGACGAAGGGGAGTAGGAGACGGAGATTTATCCAACTCCTCCCCCTGTAGTGCACTTTTGAGCTGGCTTCATTTGCAGGGGCCAGAGTGTAATGCCACAATGAATCTCCGGTCCTACCATTCTTCACAAATGACGTGGGCTGCGCTGGGTTTTAGTGGATATGGTTATTCTGATTCTACCGCCGAGTCCCACTCTTCCGTCTGTCTCCCAGGCAAGATGCGTAAATGCATTTCCCAGCGACAAAAAAGTCGCTAGGGTTATATAATATTTTTATGACTAAAGTCTTTGATACTAAAGTGTTGATAATATTAAAACTATTAACTTCTATTAATTATAATCGATTTTCGAATACTGAACTACCACTAGTAAATTTAAAGTTCCACTATAAATTATTTTCTACATATAGACTTGACATTACATTTCGTATTATTAATTTCGTATTGATACAGTTTTCACTTTCGTCATCTCTTCGAACTCGGAGTTCAGAGATCCACCATTTCTTTAGCCGCACCTTCAATGTTTCATATCTGCCAGGCGTCCCGTGACAGAAAGGTTTTTTATTTCAGGCAGGACAAATATTCGGAGAGTGCTATTTTGATGTAATTCGAGGACAAGGTATGGAAGTATACTGGCGACATAATTTCATTTGTCCCACTGAAATTGAATACAAGGATATGGCACAACGCAGTAAGTAACAAGTTTAATGTTTTGATATGGATATAGAAGCGGGTAAAAATCTTGGCATAAATTTGGATAACACATTATTTTGGGCAACACACAAATAATTGCAGCTTTTGCGTTCATTACTTCCTCTTTCTGACAAAATTATGCTTTTACAGTCTCTATTCTCGATAAGGCTATCAGGTTATGCAAGATATATCTCTATTTCATGGATTAAAAAATAACCTTTAAATTTACCTTTAAGACGTTTCTATGCAGCATTTTTTCGGGCTATTAAGCAATTAAAATTCTCTTCACATCCCACTGCTACTTACAATGGGATGTAAACAGAAGAGAGGGATCGTGGATGTTAAGCCTACTATTTTGCTCCAGCACGTGTTGGGCAAAGCTCTTCTGGATTGTTAAGGTTATATATAAGAAGGCTCGACCGCAAACTCCAAATTGTGCAGACCTAGACACAATATAAAATACAATACACGAAATTGGTTCTTCCGGATATTAACCTGGAACCTGGAACCAGCTCTGTCGATAAAGTAGTACAGTGGTTTGAAGCCAATAATTTATTGCTCAACGGAAAGAAACCAAAATGTATAAAGTTTACTCTGCCTAATGTGAAACAAATGCACACCATTGTTAAACTTAATAACGAGGAACTAGACCTTGTAGATGGTACCGCTTTCTTAGGTATAACATTAGATAATATAGTGGTCTATCGAATAGGCTCAGCTCTGCGGCTTACGCTGTTAAAAAAATTCGTCGTCTGACAGATTTTAATAGTGCCAGACTGGTATATCTCAGCTATTTTCACAGCATTATGTCATACGGTATTCTACTTTGGGGTAATGCTGCTGATATATATGCAATATTTGTGCTGCAGAAAAGGGCCGTTCGTGCGATTTACAATATGGGTCCAAGAGAGTCGCTAAGAAACAAATTCAAGGCAGTTAACATAATGACAGTTCACTGCGTATACATATTAGAAAACTTGTTGTACGTACACAAAAACATTGACTCTTTTAATAAAAAGAGTGAATGTATATCATATAACTTACGAAACAAAAACAAACTTGTTGTAAATTCTAGTAGGCTGCATAAAATTAACAACTCATTTAAGGGTAACTGTATACGTTTCTATAATAAACTCCCACAAGACGTTTTAGAAATGTCAATTAATAAATTCAAAGTCTTTGTTAAAAGAAAGTTGATAGAAAAATCGTATTATAAGTTGCAAGAGTACTTAGACGATAGAAACGCGTGGGAGTGAACGAACTGCTCTAATTTGAATTGAAATATATTAAACTAATATGATATTGTAATGATAAAAAAAAAAAAAAACAAAACACCCGACTGAGTTTGTTGTGGGCTCTTCTCGGATTAGGGCGCGAAGGAACCCTCGTAACTTTAGATTTTAAGTCGTTCTGGAGTATCATCATGAGGCGTACATTAGAATTAGAGTGTGGAAAAGGAAAGAAAGAAAAAAATATTTGACGATTCAAAAGTGCTGTAATATGCCTACTTGAATAAAGATATTTTGATTTGATTTGATTTAAACCTCTCTTCCTAGAAACCAGCGCAGGATACCTGATGGCTGTGAGAATACTCCAACTACTTGGCCAAGACAAGACAGACTATACGGATTTTGTCATGAAGCTTGGACTATATTTTCAAATAAGAGACGACTATTGTAACCTGAATCAGCAAGAGGTGACACTTTTTATATTGGTGATGATACAGTCGGATGGTTTCTATAAAGCATCTTACCGGAAAACAAATCTCTTTGGTTCTCGTTACGCCTTTGCTGGTAGAGTGGTAACTAGCCGCGGGCGAAGAGTTCCACCACACTCAGTCAATTTAAAATGCAATGGGCCTTGTTGGGCATCGCATACAGCCCTCTACTAGCAATGCGAGTACTAGTACCACTGCGTCAGCGAGACTGTTTTATTTTGAAGAGTTTGATTTCAATATTTATTTTTATTTTTTTATTTATTTATTTATAANTAATAACTCTTACAAATATTCTAGAAGTCTCCTACCTCCTACAAAGAGTTTTGAGCTTGACCCATTTTTGAATGCTATTGAAACTAAAGATACCTCCAAGTTTCCTCACGTTGACCTTTACTGCAAATGATAATGTAATATTTTCCGTAATGATGCAATTAAATTAAATAATACGTTGTTAATATGATACTCAGGATACTTTTTATACCAGTAAATAACCTGGATTTATATGTGCGTTCCACCTTTTGTCCAATATCCAGTTTTCTACTTGTTAACCATTTTTTATCACCCTCTTGGTCCCACAAAGTCGAAACAGACGTAGTAGCGTACAGTAGTTACAAACATACGAAACCATAATTACAATTTTGTACTATATCTATTTTCAGGCACTAGAAGAATGGCCAACAAATGAAGATGAAGTTCAAATGGTAAGTATTTTTATAAATACCGAACAATATAATATAAACCACTTTATATATAACTTCTTTCAAAATAAATCGGTATATAGGGATGACAGACTGTTATTTTACGCAGTATACAAGGTGTTGGGAGACGGCTTCTGAAAACGAAGACGATAGTACTAATGAGACCTTTGATAATGGGACGGAAAAAATAAAAATAGACCATACATACAACAGTACAGCTAAATGAAAATAACTGAAACAATAGTTTCATAAAAAAAATACAATTAAAACAGCTGATTTCTTAGCTCGGGTCAACGAACGCCAGCTGCTGGTCGGAGTTCAGCTTTTTTTAATTTTGTGTTTCATTGCTGATTTTTGAAGTGCAGTATTGTTTATGAAACTATCTGTATTAATATAATGGAGCGTAAATGATACTAATATAGTTTTTACATCGGAGTCGATTTTTTTTTCGTCCAATCATCAATGGTGTCATTATTACTATCGCCTGTCTTCGTTTTCGCAAGGGGTCGTCACAAACAAGGTCATGGGTAAAGATTTAATAAATATGTAGTATTACATTTGTTACAGAATAACCCGGATTGTTACTGCGAAGATCTCACAGAGGGCAAGTTCACTTTACCTATCATACATGCACTGAAAACCCCGCATGGACCCACCGTTTCAAGTATCCTTTATAAAGTAAAATAAAAGATCTTAATACCAGATTAAAAAGCAAAATATATAAAATAATCTTGCGGCAAATGATGAAATTGACTGTTAACGCAATGGTAACAGAGATTGAGATGTCATTTGACAAAGATCCAGATATCTTTTAGACGCACATTAAGTTGTCATTTGACCAATATCCAGATGTCATTCGTCAAAGATCCAGATGTCTATTGACTAATAACCAGAAGTCATTCTACAAAATCCAGATGTCTTTGACAAAGATCTGTATATATTTTAAACAAACATTCAGTTGTTATTTGACAAAACGTTAAATGTCATTTGTCAACCATCCAGATGTAATTTAATAAAGATGTCTTTCAATTAAATTTAAATTTATAGGAAGCAAAACAGTGGATGAAGGTTAAATGAAAGACTAAATATTTTCAATTTCAGTGAAACTATATCAATACATTTGTATTCATATGTATCTATACTTTATTTTAGTTGATTATCTAAACCTGCTAGCTGAAAGGCGATTTCAAAGATGATAAGCTATTTCTGCAATGACTTGAGTATTATTTTTATGCAGACAAAGTCAAGAGTACAGTTTAGTCATAAATAGAAGTCCAATTATGTTGAAAGTCCTTAACAAATCTTTAGATATCCTGCGACAGCATACTAAAGACTATGGGTTAAAGAAATATTGCGTGACACTGTTAGAGGAGGCGGGCAGCTTCCAATACACACGTGATACGCTACTAGAACTAGACAAATCATTGCGAGACGATGTAAGTACTCAATGTTTTAAATATTTTCACTAGCTGTTTCTATCCTATTGTAATATTGTGAGAATACGACGATACTATGTAAAGATAAGATAAGAAAAGCTCCAAATTACGGAATTTTCTTCATACATACATAGGGGTAGGCAAAGAACACATTCTTCCACTTGCTACGATCCTTGCACATCTTCTTCGCTCATTAAACCTTTCATACAAGTTCGTCGGTTTAGAGTACTCTTGACCTGGTCCTTGTTTAAAATGTCCTGCATTTGGTCCGGAAACGTTCGCCTTGGTTAACTCATAAATCTTTTTGTCACTCTCCATTCATTCATTCTTGCTACGTGCCCAAACGATCAAAGCATACCTTTCTCAATTGTAGCCACCACGTCTTCTTTTATACCACAAGGTACTTAATTGATTGCCTTAATAATGTTGTCTTCAGTTGGTACGTTTCGGCGGGAATCCAGATATGGAAGCAGTTCTAGATGAGATGTCAAGCTGGCGAGATAACAAGAATCTACTAGTAAAATAACTAGCACTCGTGATACTGTACATAATCGATACAACGAAAGGAAAAAAAGGGATATAGAAAGTATTCGTTATAGTAAATAACGTATCCGAAGTGTCAAGATTACTGAGTTGTGGGATGAAAACATGAAAGTAATAACTGATAAGACACTATATTGGGATGAAAAGGTTATATGATGAAATAATATTTATTTTAAGTATTATCCTTAAGTTACCATGAAATGAATATTATGATCTTTATGGAAATAAATGTCTTAAACCATAACTACCGAGTTTCTTCTTGTCCGAATTTTATAAGTAAACACGACTGGAAAGAGATATAGCAGGGGACAGGTAGCTTAACGTGCTCTCCAAGACACTACTTATCAACAGTCGTCAGTCACTGATTGGAAATTGTAATTGAGTTCGACGCACTCAAGCCACAAACGTTAAAAGTTTGATCGTTTATTAACACATTTAGAAGCGACTTCCGGAGCTAGTGGTAGGTTCACCAATGAAAGCACTTGGCGATTTTATATGGTTATAATACTTGACTATGCCGATGCAACCTATTATGACCTGAATGAAGCATACCTCAATAAATTTGATCATCTACTTAACACCTTCATAGGCTTCGTTTTTGGCCTTCGCAAATTTACCCACATATCTTCCTACCATTCGACGCTGGGGTGGCTTTCAATTCGCGAAAGGAGATGTCTGAGAATTCTCTGTCTGCTCTTCAACATTCTCAGCAATCCAGCTGCTTCCGACTACCTTCAAGCAAGGTTCAGCTACTGCTCAAACGTGCATGAAAGAGAGCTGCGATCTGCTGCGAATCTGCTACTGACTAGCTCTAATTATTATTAATTAATATTTTTTTATTTTATTTTTCTTTATTTCTGTCTATCTCTGTACTTTTTCTTCAATACTGTAATGCACATCTACCAATGACTTTTCTAACACTAGAAAGGTTAGCTGGTAGATAAAACTTTAAAGCTTTGAGCCCGCCGGCTGCACTCTGTGCAATAAAGTTTATAAATACATAAATTTTAAAGAGCTTTTAAAATCTATTTTAACAAGTAATATTTCATGTTTTAAAGAGCTGATTTTCCTTAAGAAATGTTCCCAAAACTGGTGGCGCGTGGGTTTAATGTTATTCCCTCAAACAAGCTCCGTTTGAGTACAATTGCTCATTTCATGATAGGAAACACCTTGGTCCCTGGTTTTAAATGTGTGAAATTTACTGGAGTTATACTATCATATAATAAGGCCCAATATATTTGTTGAAATAAAACGTGGAGTTGTATTTAGATGAGTATTAATATACATAAAATAACTTTTGTTGTCAAGATTGTTTCAGTGTAGGCAAATTTATACAGTCATGTAGCTTAAAATCAGCTAAAGCAACAGGAAAATAATAACCACTCTTAATTAATGAGTATCATTGTTTAATTTGTTACCATTAAATGAATCTGCACTTTATTCCGTATAATTAAGGCTTTAGAATATTTGTTTGTTGACTGTCCAAAATGAATACTAATTATGTGAATATTAAATAGAAAACTTTATTACCATCTTCTAAAAAAACAAACATTTGTAGTAAAACAAGTTGAGGTGTTTATAATGAAGTCACCATTATATTTTATTAATCTATTAATAATTTAAATATATTCCAATAAATAAACCACGTAACTTATATACGTCTATGAAGTTCTATTTATGCTTCCATGACATCAGCCCTTCGAGTACAGCTTCCATCTCTGGATTACCACCGAGACGAGCCACCTGAAGAATATCTTAAATTTATTGGCTTGAAGATACTGGATATCATTGTAGCATGCACAAAGCACAAAATATACTTCAGGTTTTAGGATCGATATTTATCCCGTCCCATCATCAAAGGTGTCATTAGTACTATCGTCGGAAGCGGCCTCCTAACTACTTGTATATAAGAGATGATTAGAGCAACTCATTCTCTCCTACAGTACTCTCGCAGAAGGAAGCCCACGAGAGGGAGAGGGAGGATGCAGTGGATGCTCCCCCTCGCCGCCGAAGGAGGCGGAATACAAGGCGGCGCATGTTTGCGCTCCTCCTCCCGCATCCGCGTATCCTCCGTCGGACCCCGTGTCCCATCATTCGGGACACCAGGGCAGAATGAAAAAGCTGAACACCTAGTGCCTCACTAATGGATTAAGAGAGTTCCACTGGGTTTAAGTAGGTAGTGCGACCTGCCATCGCCGAATACCACACTCCTGACTGGTCTTCGTTCAGAGTTAGAGCGTAAATTGCATTTCCCAGCGACNGAGAGAGAGGGAGAATGCAGTGGATGCTCCCCCTCGCCGCCGAAGGAGGCGGAATACAAGGCGGCGCATGTTTGCGCTCCTCCTCCCGCATCCGTGTATCCTCCATCGGACCCCATGTATCCGGGACACCAGGGCAGAATGCAAAAGCTGAACACCTGGTGCCTCACTAATGGCTTAAGAGGGTTCCGCTGTGTTTTAGTGGGTAGTGCGACCTGCCATCGCCGAATACCACGCTCCTGACTGGTCTTCTTTCAGGGTTAGAGCGTAAATTGCATTTCCCAGCGACAGAAAACAAAACTCATTCTCTCCTACGCTTTTTGGCCCTGGGCTCGATCCCCGGCAGGGTGAATTACAGAAATTGTATTTTCTTATTTGTCTGAGTCTGGACTGAGAGGCTCCGGCTGTAGCTAGTTACAACCCTACCAACAAAGACGGCGCCAACCAAAAAATTATGTGTTCCGGTACGATGGTATTTTGAAACAATAAGAGGTAAAGAACCTCTAACCAGCAAGCACGCTTCTATCTTAAACTGTACAGATGAAAAATAAAGCGCTATCTAATAGATAAATCATTAATAAATATTTAAAACATCGAAGATAAGAATAAAGAAGATTGTGATGTTAACAATAATCATCGACCAACTCTCACTTTAAAAAATACAGTAAATGATTCAATAATATTTACAGGCGGAGCTAATAAAAGCGTGTCAATTAGATTTTATACCCTTTAATGGGGAAAATATGTAAAAATAACACTCATAATGATTTTAAAACATATGCACATGTCAAATATATTTTTTTTTCTGAAACACTGTGTTAAACTGAAATGACGTGATGAAAATCCGTAAACCACAAAATAAATACTCACCTCTGCTCTTAAAGCACGATCCATGTTTGAAAGTACATCATAAGTATACTGTATACTGCCGGCTTTCTCCAGCAATGACACGCAATACCTTTTCAAAGTAGGGTCTTCAGTCCTTTGACGAAGTATATCTTATGCCAATAATGTTAATATTTTACCATAATACATTTCATATATACTATCTTTAATATACATAAAACTAGTGTTCGTTACAACATTTATAACTCCAAAACAGCTAGTATTCGTCTAATCCTCTAATAGTAGTAATTATATATGTCGGAGTGCAATAGTCTGTGGAACGCTGGCGCCATCTATCTATCGGCGTGGGGCAGAGTCAATAGTGACAATCCGGCGCGAGTCTCTCGGTAGTTTTCGGGTGACGGTCCGACAGAGCGGTCGACTATTGAAACTGTCGCGTTCCAGCTATTATTATTAATGGGTTTGTGTAAATTTATTTCGGGAACATTAAGTGACTGAACATTATAATCGGCATACATACACCTTTTATGTCGTAGACTGATAATAAGAACGAATACATAAATATTTCCTCGGGATCGAGGACTATTCGGGTAATACAACGGGGAAACACCTATTCGCTTACAAATCATTATGTCAGAATTGATTCACCCCCTTCTTTCCCGAGATAAGGGCAACTAGAGATGTTTTTAATACACCAATCCCCCAGGGGGTCATTACGTAAATGATATCCGGACCCTTAGTGGGCGCAAGAGCGTTAATTCGTCGAAAACGAAGTTTAGCCAACTGATTGATTAAAAAAATATGTTAAACTATCAAAATAAGTACAGAAAATAGTAATAAGTGCGATTTTAAGCAAACATTAAATACCGTCGCTTTTACATCTTTATATTACGCATAGAAAGTTTTTAAAGGATACTCATTATTCGTTCGCTTTCTTGAGTCCCCATCGCATGTATGATAGGTAAACTATATTTGCCCTCTGTCAGGTCCTCGCAGAAGCTGTCTTTGTTGGCCTAGGAAATAAGAATGAAAACGATTAATATAAAACTAAAGGCAATTCCTACTTATCACATTTACTAGCGGTACCTTGCATTAACCTCTTACATTCTTTGTATAAAAAGAAGTTCTAACTTTTTACATGAGCTTTCTGATAAGCGCTTTACAATTTCCGCAAACACGATAGTAAATAATGGAATTTATCTAAGCAAATATATATAAAGAGAGAGTGAGATGATAGCTGTCAGGTAAGACACAATCAGGCGCTAACGATATACAATAAGTAATAAGTATAAAATATTGCCCTATTTTTAATCTTGCAGTGGAGCTGAAACAGATGTTAAACATCGAATCTATTACACCCACTCCCCTTCCCCAAGTTATATTAACGCAATAAAAAGTAGCCTACACCTGTGACTAACATCCCTTAAAACTGATAAGAATAAGTATAAAGTGAAAGAACTTTCTTATCATATACCTGAATGTCTTCCTCGCCTGGCCATTCTTCTAAGGCCTGTAATATAAAACATATATAACTTTTATACTTGTTTGATTGAAGTTTAAGGCGTGCATAAAGTTCAAATAAGTGAATGACTTCTTTTGTTTCGCCAGGAAATACCTCTACGCCATCCGATAGGACTTTTACACACCCCGGGTGGAATATAGCATATACTTACTGGAATACCCACTAAAATACAGCGATATCCTGCGCATCCTTGAATGGAGCATCAGATGATTGGTAAAGCATATGCTGTAATTCCGGAGGGTTATAACTAGATAGCTTAGGGAGAGAGAAGGAGATTCATGAATTTACCCCCCTTAATCCTCTACCTCCTTCATCGAAAAAGAGGGCCGTTCACATGTCCCCCCTTTGAATCTCACTAGTCTACTTAAGCGAAACAATAGCATTGTGAAAGAGAGAGAAAATTCAATTTATTGTACACCACAAACAATACACGAATAACTTAATTATAGGGTACAAAAAGGCGGCTATACCGCTAAGAAGCGATTTCTGGAAGGTGAGGTCTAAAAGGAGGAAACTTCGTCGGAACATTCTTCTCCACTTTAGTACTTATAGTTTTGATTAGTATGTAGTACATAAAATCTGAGTTATACGCTAACATAGAGAAAAAAATAAATAAATATCAAAATGACTACTTACCTCCTGTTGTTTTAAATTGCAATAATCGTCTCTTATCTGGAAGTACAGAGCCATTTCCAACGCCAGTGGACTGTAGTCAACCTTATTGTCGCTGAATAGTTGGCACAACCGCACTGCCACCGTAAACATACCACCGGTTTCTAAAGAAAACAACAGTATCTTCATCCAAAATTAAAATATTCATTACGACTGTTCTATCCCCCAATGTTCCCCGTGGTGATACCAGGGTGAGAATATGGGAAAATACATAATCAATTCGCTGACTATGGGCCTCATGCGGAAGCTCAGAGTCACTCAGCGTGCAATGAAGAGGGCTATGCTCGCAGTTTCTCTACGTGATCAAATCAGAAATGAAGAGATCCGTAGTAGAACCAGAGTCACCGACATAGTCCTACGAATCGCGAACATAAAAACATTGTTTTGTGATTTCAACAAACTTTTGAGTCGTCACTCTATTTCGGAATGTGGGTTATGTCGAAAACATACTTAAATTTCAGAGAAGTTTAAAAAATGTGTTTTAAACTTACTTTGCTTTATCATTTTATAATATTGCTCTTCTGTAGGACATATGAAGTTGTCGCGCCAATACACCTCTATGCCTTGCCCACGAACGACCTCTAGAAAGTCCTTGCTGAATATTTCTGTTGCCTAAAATAAAACATATAATTTTTCCATATATACGTTTTAACAACTTTTGCAATCTCAACTCATGGTAAGATGGAGTTGAACTTGATAATGTAAAACTGTCCCTAAAACTAAGTCTTAACTTTGCTAATAGAACGAGTAGCTTTTGATAAGTAATACGTTTTTTCTAAATTTGCTTGAACAAGACAGCTTGCCTGGCTGGAAATTAACTCCAAGTTCTGTGTCGGCCAATTTAAAATTTATACTGAATTTACTGTTAACATGTTCTCAGTATTTTCCAAAATCGTAAAGTTAGCGATATGCTAGTTGAAAGTTTAAGTCTTGTTGAGCACGTTAAGCCGATGATCCTGCGCTTGATGTCATTCCGCGAATATTGAATTTGCTGTCCCATAAAAGGGCTATGAGTGAAACAAAAAGTGCATTGGGTTTAGGCATTCGATGCTGCATTATAATATTTCCTAAGTAAACAGTTACATTCTGTATAAGATTGGCCGCAGTGACCGTCATTCGTTTAGAAGTGATTAGTATAAATAGGTTTGACTTGTACCTCGTTATCAGTTACAATCATTATTAGTCTAACAGCAATTAAAAAATAAGATAATATGCCTACTTATACACAGACTAAGATGGTAACGCGTTAATCAAGGGAACGATAATTTACATCTTAGTAATTATAAATATTACCATGTCTTCCTTGACATGCCATCTTAAAGAAGGTCTCATATCGCTTGGGTGTGTTGACAGAATTAAGCTACAGCAAAGGTTATCCGTTTTTGCCAGTAAACAATTCTTATATTATTAAATTAACGATTTCACAGGCACGATCTAACATTCACAGTTGGCTTCATATACTTAAGTACAAGCTGTGTGAGAGCAGAGTAGAGTTCCTTAAGTTTATTACTTAATTTATAAATCATGGACATAGATCTCTCACAACGTTCGTCACTCAATAATCACACGTATCAACCACAATACATGACATTTGTATAGTCTTTTCTTATTTACTCGTGCATTTTATATTTTAAAAAAAATTTGGTTCGTATAGGTGTAATGTTGAAAAACTGCTGCTATGTATGCTAGGTTTTCTTGGCCACCACGTTACAGGCTAGTTTGGGAAACTTACTTATATTATAAAATTATAGTACCTATATATGTTACCATTGTACTTTACATATGTAAGTATAATGACAACATTGTCCTTATTCGTATATACCTTTGAACCCATTGCTAAGATACGCTCCATTACTAAGAATATAACTTGCACAGAAGCATTTATTGTGATGGGCACTCCAAAAAGACGGTGAGCTGCGGGTAAACCTCGCCGAACTATTGTGTTATCTTGTATGTCGTCGATTCTAAAAGGATAAGACTTGTTTACTTATTTTATATATTGTTGGGGAAAACCCCAAAAATAGCAGAGCGGTGTTCCCATTTATGACACCAAATTTATCTACAGCCTCTATAATTATGTCGTCATGTAACTTGTGTAGTAAGTAAGTAAAGTTAGTAACAGCCCATTAACGTCCCACTGCTGGGGACAGGCCTCCTCACTCCGAGGAGCTGTTTTTAGAGCATAGACCCACCACGCTGCTCCACTGCGGATTGGCAGGCATAGTACACAAGTGCACTCTCTATTCCTTCACTCTCATAGTCCAATGTGACGGAAATCCGACACGACCGGAGAGAGATCAGGCGCGGGTCCGATGGCTTAACGTGCTCTCCGAGACACGGGGGTGGATCACACCGCCAACTTCCTAACTTCAGGCAAATATTGAGAAAATCGTAATAGAAAACTCAATATCGATTTCAAACTGGCCCGACCCGGGACTTGAACCCAGGACTTCATGTCTGTAGTCGAATATGCTAACCATTAGACCAATGAGACAGTTCTCAGTATTTTCTCAAAATTATATAGTTGGCGATATGCTAAACCTACGAACACGTGAATGTAAAATGGGAAATAATAGGTTTTTGTTATTTACATAGCCAAAATAATCTTTCCAGTTTCGTAAGTATATCTATCCAAGTAATCATTAACATTAACTTATTTTTCACCAGGTTTTATTATTGTCATTAATTTAATTTTGTATTGTAGCATGTCTGTCGTATGATTGCATTAATTTTTTGCATCGATCTTAATTTCGCGCGTCTTAATTATTTTACAATAGCGCCTTAGATGCTCACAATTATCGTTACGTTTCAATTGGCATACACAAAACCTTGACGGAATATTATACCCTTCTTCAAAATGCAATTAATTTGTTGGGGAAAACCATTCAATATAGGCTGGAGGACTATCCATTATAATTCGTAAGGATTTTATATTACTTACAACAAAGTACCCATGTGCAACATGTTTATCGTATCGACGATAACTTGAAGCTTGTCTTTAGGCAGCTTTAACCAATGGTTAAAAGCGAGGGCAATTTTCACACGCATCTGCTTCCCTCGAACTTGGCGCAGATGAATGTAAGGGGCCAAGATTTCCTAGAACAAAAACAGATATTTCGCAAACTCTGAAAACTCTCCACAACTATAATTTTTATTACAGGAACACAGGATATTTCGTTTCGGTTTAAAGACATTTATTTCTCAACAAAGAATGCATGAAAGTGAGAATTATACGCTTAAGGAATTCTACTAATAGTTTTGAATTTAACAATTTTGCGTCAAATATATTAAAAGATAGTCACATCAAAACTGAGAAAAAAATCACAAAAAAAGCTAGACTAAAAACAAACAATAACAAAAATTATGCTATGATGGTATAAGAATTTATGTTAGGGTGAGGCTCCACTGAACTCACGTTCCACAAGGTTTTTTTTTTTTTAATTTATGTATACTTTTACAGAATGTGGCAATTTATTGTACATATGTTCGCCTTTAAATAAAATATTTATGGTCTCATAGTTGGTTCTTGGTGCTATATTTTTTTATTTTTAGATTTGTTATTTTTTTAGCTGCAAAAAGTTTGTATGAGGTTTTTTTGAGGTTAATAGTTAAAAGAAACTACACGTTGATTGAATTTAGGTCTTCTTGGGCTTCTTTTATCATTTGTTTTAAATTGTTTCCATAGTAAAATAAACGAATGTTCGCATGTAGGATTAAATTTCCAGTTAATTTGATTTTACTAATATTACTTATATAAATTAAAAACAACAGAGGCCCTAGTATGTAACCCTGTGGAACACCGTATTTGATCAAAACATAGTAAAAAGTGCAGTGCTATTTTAAAGTTTCGTACTGTTATACAGTGCGTGTTGCCAGTGATGACCTACGGCTCCGAAACGTGGTCGCTGACTATGGGCCTCATTCGAAAGCTCAGAGTCACTNCGGGCCTTGTAGACGTCATTACGTGAGACCTATGTCCAGCAGTGGACGTCCATCGGTTGAAGCGACGACTGTTATACAAAATCACCGCCAAACGGTTTCTATGTTAAACTAAAGATGAGAAGTGTGCTTGTAAATTTAACAACACAAATTATTATATTATACATAATAATTCAATTCAATCTTATATCTATCCGTTAAAGTACATTCTGATGGGTAAAAGTACATTTTAAAATAAACAATCCGTGATTACTTTTTACATTACGTACTCCATTTAAATACATAATTATATCAGAACCATGATGATCCAATGGATAGAAACTTGGAATATTGTTAAGAGTCCACGGGTTTGAATGTTGAGCAGAACCGCTAAGTTCTTTACAACCGCGTTATATAGATGTATATTCCGGAACAACAATACAATTATAAAGTAATTTAACAACACTAATATTGCAATCTTGTGTAAATTGGAACTTAGCAATACGCTAATTAGAATTGGAAGTATCGTACATTTGCGTAAATTGCAAATAAATAGCAGTTTAGCCATAATCTACTTAGAATTTGGAAAGTTTTTTATCTTGTGCAAATTAATAAACAGCAATTTAGCCATATTCTATTAATGATTTGAAAATATTGCAACACTGCGTACAGTAAAAATAGCAGCTTCGAATTATTTTACTTATGCTTTAGGAAATATTACAACCCTGTGTAAATTGATAAATAGTAATTTAACCGTATCCTAATTATGATTTGGAAATATTCTCATTTTGTGTAAATTGAAGATTGCAATTTAGCATTACTCTATGACTTGGAAACATTGCAAGCTTGTGTAAATTGAATATAGCTAAATATTGAGCAATTCGCTGCTCGTAAATTGAAAATAGCAATCTAGCCATATTAAACTTTAGTAGGAACTGTTATTAGGAACGTAACATTATGAATACATTTTATAACCTCACCTTTTCCAATTCCAATTTAGTGTTTACGATCTTCTTATATTATGCAAAAACTCTTAACTAAATATAGTTTTAATTATGAATGTTGCATTTTGCATAAGTGGATATTTATATATAAGCGACTGAATAAACCAGATTATTATTATATTGACAATAATTATTCTGTCTTAGTCTTCTCAATAACCGTTACATCGACAATGATAATTATAGATAAATACACAAACAACAATAATATATAGTCACGCATAAATTTTATAAATAAATACCACTTTATTTATAGGTGCTAATATTATTTAAGATCTAATTATTAAGAATTAGAATACAAAATACAAGAACATTATTTGTCTTTATAGACTTTGATACCATCTAACTAATATGCCCTCAAGTTGGTTTCATCAGAAGGGCAAGAATGCGAAAATGGTTTTAGACCACAAAATTAATTCAATCGGAATCTGGAATCTGCAAGGAACAGCTTTAATAGCATATAATATAAACTCGTGATTTTATAGCCTAGACATCGTTTTAACCAAAACACCAGTTTTTAATACTTTTACCTAAATTTTTTTTCTATATTTAACCAGTGATTAAATGACTGCTCTGTGTTTCGAGTATTGTATGTAATAAGGCGAACTACTACTCGTATAATACTTTTTCCTTAAGTTTTTTTTTAATTGACATGCCCCACGAACTTTATTAAATATCCTCATAAGCCATTAAAATAAATAATTAAAAATAAACTTGTAACGCCCCATATTTGGTTGAAAAGTTCAGAAATCAAGATACTAAGTTCAATTTTTAATCCAAATCTACATACTTTTATTAAATGTATCAAGAACAGTTATACACAAAACGTATGATGTTGAAGATCATATAATAGAACAAACTTAGGTATATGATATTTTAAACTACGTTAAAAAGTGTGACTTTTAAATTTGCAACCGATTGCAGCTCATTAGATTCAACTTTCAGTGTCGCTGTTAGCTAGGTTACGAAATGACAAAATAATGACTATTCAAAAGAAAGATTGAGCCTACATGAATAACGAATAACTTATCAGTGTGTCAATGAGTTTTCCTTTTATGCATATATAGGAAATATAAAAGGAACTAGAAGCGAACCTTGAAGTACAACCTACAATGCGAAATCTAATTGATTGACTCGAATTTATGAGCCGTTTCGTAAGGAGACCTATACATCTTGTCGACCACTAGACCATATAGTTACGTAAATAATGTATCATGTATGCACATGTCATCTATTTACAGTGTAACTTTAACATAATGAGCCTCAATATGAATATGATTAAGGTTAAGATATGTATCAATAAAATCATACTAATAAACTTCACTACTAAACTAATATTTATAATCCTTAGAAAATAAGATTAATTAACTAACACTCATATATTAAGGCTCAAAATAAGACTATTTGATCGTCGCTTATTAAAAATTAAAATAACCTAAACGAGCAACAACAAAATAAAAAAAATATCTGTCAGAATAATATAGAGAAGTTTATTGGGAATTAAACAAATAGATATAGAGTAAAACAAAAGACCAAATTCAGAATAGTACAATCAGTTTGCAGAAAATTAAAATGGCAATGAACGAGACACAAAATGAGAGAAAAGGAAGAAAAACCGACGAAAGTTATACTGAATAGTACCCCAGGGGGAGCAATAGAAGTAAAGGAAGACCAGTAAGCGATGGGAAGATGACCTGAAGAAAATAGCAGGACCAAATTGTTTATGTATAGCAAAGGATAGGTACAGACGGAGAGCATTAGAGGAGGCCTTTGTCGAAAGATAAGCTGTGAGGAAGGAAGAGCCGATTACCGAGAAAATAGTTCTAAGTTTATAGTTTTAAAAAAACAGCAACAAAGATTTATTTTATTTTATAGTAAAAATTAAAAACAATAATGTTATGCTGTACGACCATCTAGGGTCTCAATAAGCTCAATGTTTCAAATATTTTGACCTGTTTTGGCTGCTTTATACATTTAAAAAATAAATCTAATGAACTTGATTTAACGAATTTTTCGAAATCCCTTTTCACTGCCTGTAATAGCTTATGCAAAATTATACTTTAAAATTATTTTATTTTTTTCATTTTATAACCTTTACACATCCTGTCAATAATTCGACTTAATTTCTTAATTTTATTTTACAAATTGACAGTAATTCATGTTTCGACAGATTCTTCGTAAGATAGTCATTGTTGTCATTGTTAAATACGAATATTGTCTTAGGCTCGTCAGTTTTGTTATAATGTATATTCTTAAAGTCACCCCACAGCAAACAGGATTTTAAATAACCACGAACGAGTTATAGGAAATAAAGTTAAAGTCATTTCCTATGTGATCTAGCAGGTACTTCTTAAACTTATTACATAGAAAGAAATCTTTAAACTTTTTAAAAGCGAGCCTTTAGTGTCATAATTATTTAACAATGTTTAATTTTTATGTGAGTTTTCAGATGATGTCTAGAAAGCTCTTTAAGTTATTAATTAAAAGCTGTTTTACGAAAGTGAAAGAAGCGCATTTGCACATATACTGGTACAATATATCCTATTAAGACGACTTATCTCTTTATGAGGCCACTATCTATCAGTTATGTCGTGATTTTTTAGAGACTAACCTTTTCGAATTCCAATTCACTTTTTACGATATCTTGGCCCATTTTCTTTTTTTATTCAATACCTCACTTCTTGCAACGTGTTTTATGGTAAATGTCGAACCTTTTGACAAGCGCATGTTTATATATAAAACGATAACCAAACAACATCAACAAGCAACAGCTTATAAATAAACTAGTTTACACTAAAGTGTAGATTTTCCATTTGTCATTGGCGTCTATCATTCCAATTATGGAATATGTTGAAAAGGTAATTTTTTAGCGCCTTAGTGTAATCTCAGCTGTAGTTATGATACAGTCTTAAATGGAAGCGCGCTAATCTGGTAAGAGACAATTTACCTTTTATGCATCTTGCTGGAACACATCTCTTGCATCAGCGGGACGTCTTTGCTGATAGGGTTGTAACTAGCCACAGCCGAAGCCTTGCACCAGTCTAGTCTCAGACAAATTAACTGCTGCTAGAAAAACGAGTACTCGCACCACTACCTCAAGTCCACAGCAGAAACCGCTAAGAGGTATATGTAGCCAACCAACACGTAGAGTTACATCGTGGTGGGCCTATGCTCTAAAATCTTCTCTCCTATGGCTAAGGAGGTCTGAGCGCAGAAGTGGCACGTTACTACAATGCTACTTAACTTACCTTTTAATATACAGACGTTGTTTCTTATTGCGCTTTCATAGATTTAGAAAAGGCCTATGATCGAGTGGTGAGGAATGAGCCGTGGTCATCGTTATCAACGTATGGGGTGAGCAGTAATCTGATTCAAGCATTGAAGTCTCTCTATGAGGGTTCTAGTGCTTGTGTCAGAATAAACGGGGCGTACACGGAGTGGTTCCTGTCGAAAGGGGTGTTCGATAGGAATGTGTTGTGTAACCATGTCTGTTCAACCTATTCATGGATAACTGTTTGACAGATTTAAAAGAAAGTATTTATGGGTTAAGAATGAATGTATTACTCATCAAATGTTTACTCTACGCTGATTATCAAGTAATACTTGCGTCATCCGCTGATGAGCTACAGGAGATGGTAAATATTATGAATGAAGCTTTGAAAGGGAAAGGAATGAAAGTGAATGTAAACAAAACGAAAGTTATGCTTTTTGAACGAGATGAATCTATGATGAATGGCAATATTTTGATAGATGGGGAACAAGTGGAAGAGGTGAAAGAATTTGTATACTTGGGATCTAAATTTACAAAAGATGGAACATGTGAAAGTGATATCGAAAGGAGAGTGAATGCAGGGAATATAGTAAATGGTGCCCTGCGCGTCTTTATGAATAGCCAGATGGTGACTCAAAGGGCCAGACTGGCTGTGCATGCAGGAGTGTTGGTGCCAACACTTATGTATGGTAGTGAGAGTTGGGTATGGCAGAAGAATCACATAAATAAAATAAATGCGGTAGAGATGAGAGCGTTGAGAAGCATGAGTGGATTAAAACTGAGTGACAGAGCAAGAAATAGTGTGATAAGAGAACGTTGTGGTATAAAAGAAGATGTAGTGACTAAAATTGAGAAAGGTATGCTTAGATGGTTTGGGCATGGAGAGAGAATGAGTGAAAGGAGACTGACAAAAAGGATTTATGAGTGAAGAGTGAATGCGAAAGTTGGAAGGGGAAGACCAAGGCGAACGTTCCTGGATCAAATCCAGGACATTTTAATTAAGGCCCAAGTCAAGAGTACTTTAAACCGACGAACTTGTATGAAAGGTTTAATGAAAATGAAAGAAGCGAAGGAGATATGCAAGGATCGCGGCAAGTGGAAGGATGTTGTCTCTGCCTACCCCTATGGGAATGAGGCGTGATGCTATGTCTGTATGTATGTTTCTTAAAATCTCCTACTTATAAAGAATTTGTATTGTCCAACGAAATTATTTCATAAACTACTGATTAAAATTGAAGATTACTTTTATTGCCTGATAGATTTATCGAGCAAGGCTTGTAGGCTATAGAACATCAAGTTTCAACCGATAGGAGCGAAGAAATATTGAAAAATGTTACAAAAACGGGAACGTTTATCCATTTTGTGAGCTATCGTTGCGTATTTCGCATAAACTGTTAAAGTTACACATCATTCGGGTATGAGATAATTGTTCTTCTTAAAAAATTCTAGAGTCCAGATAAGCCTACAATACGTCTTTTAAGATCGAAGCATTATTATATTCTTGTGGTTATGAAATTTGCGACGCAAATGACTTGCACGGGTCAACTTGTTAACTTATGTAAAGTAATTTGTTCTGTGCCAAAGTTCACCATCGTTTTTTTTTCGTTATTAATTCGTCGATTTGTAACCTTCATCATTTTTTTATTATGTCGTCATACCCCGGAAACAGTAATTAAGAAATTATAACGTTCACGTCCCTACTTATCGATGGCATTGGTGATTAATGAAATCTTATTTTGCTTTTATGCTTGTCAAACTTCGTTTGTAATTTTTTCTGGGTTTTATAAAATACCTTTCATATAAAAAAGAATCATCTAAATTGGTTCATGCAGTCGAAAGTTATGAGGTAACAAACTTAAAAAAAATTCAGACGAAATGATAACCTCCTCCATCTTTTGAAGTCGGATAAGAACGGGAGAAGGTTACTTTATCATGCTTTTGGGATACGAAAAATATGAAGAAATTAGCTCTATTAACATAATATTAAAGTGAATTTTATTAATCTATTAATAACTTAAATATTATATTGAAGAGAATGATCCATGTAAATCATATACGTCTATTCACGTTTCCATGATGCCAGTTCTTCGAGTACAGCCTCCATATCTGGATTACCACCGAGACGAGCCACCTGAAGAAATGACACATTTATTACATACTTTCTGTATAATTTTTCTATGAAATCTTGACCGCAAAACTAGGAAAACTCTAAGAATATTCTAAATTTATTGTCGCCTAATAATACGTAATCACTATGTATGATGTATCGTAGAGAGAGTTATCTGAACTAATATTATAAAGAAGAAACATTTGTGTTTTTGTATGTATGTTTATTGCATTTTCACACAAAAACGACCGACTGATTTAAAAAAAATCCTCATTAGAAACCTGCATTATCACTGAGCAACATAGGCTATATTACTTTCTCAAAAAAAAAAAAAAATAGGGATCCCTAAGAAAAATGCATTAATGTAACCCTAAGTGTGAAAGTAAATATCTGTTATTAAATAAACCGATACCGACCGAAAACCGATAATAAAGACAGTTTCAACACCTGTAAAATACTTTTTAAATTATTAGATCAGACATTCCATTCAAAAGATATAACGAATTTAAAAATCTCAATATAAAAAAAATAATGTATCCAGAGTCGAACTCCTCGTTGAGAACTCAGCTCTCGAAATTGTTGACGAATACACATACCTGGGACACATAGTCCAGCTAGGTAGGTCCAATTTCGACAAAGAGGTGAGCCGCCGAATCCAACTCGGTTGGGCAGCGTTCGGGAAATTACGGTATCTCTTTTCGTCCAATATCCCTCAATGCCTGAAGACAAAGCTCTTCGAACAGTGCGTGTTGCCAGTGATGACCTACGGCTCCGAAACGTGGTCGCTGACTATAGGCCTCATACGAAAGTTCAGAGTCACTCAGCGTGCGATAGAAAGGGCTATGCTTGGAGTTTCTCTACGTTATCAAATCAGAAATGAGGAGATCCGTAGCAGAACTAAAGTCACCGACATAGCTTTACGAATCGCGGACCTGAAGTGGCAATGGGCGGGGCACATAGTCCGACGGACCGATGGACGTTCATGTGGGTATCATTTCGTGAGACCTATGTCCAGCAGTGGACGTCCATCGGTTGAAGCGACGACGACGACGACGATGAGTCGAACTCCAGTTTCAAATGTCGTGTAAAGGGAAGTTGTAAGACTATAAAGTATTACAAATAAATCTCTTCTCCTATTTTATAAAAGAAAGTTTTGCATTTAGATTTTTTGTTTTATTTTTAACAATTTATGATGAAAGATAAAAGAAATCTTTCAATACCTGTAGAGTATTTTTAAATAGATTAATGTTGGACATTATACGTAAAAGATGTAACGAATTTAAAAACATATTGGTTTGATTTATAGAGCAAAACCTGAATAATATATGAATGTTAGTGTGTTGGCGATCATGATTGTTTTATTTGTAGTTTGCTATTAAATTACTATATTTGTTTATTATGCTGAGGTCTTTATAATTGTATCAGTGAAACGTTTACATACACTACATCCGGTTAAACCCAGTCCGGAAATTCTCAAATTCAAGAAGCCGTCGTGAAACACGACGACTGTGATTGGTGGACTTATTATTTTTGAGTGGAGCGATTATTTTGAGTGGGGCGCTTGGTATAAGAGGGGTAGCGCAGGGGAATGAAGCAAGATTCGCCTAGTGACAGTTCTTAGTTTGTATCAATGATAGTATTAAGTCATTCAAAGTATGTAATATAATAATGAAGAATATGAGAATGGTATTACTTAACCTGCAGATTAGTTAAAGACTTTAAGTGTGTATCTAATAGTCTAAAAGGAAGTTGTTAAACTAAGTGAAATAAAACTTCTACCAAAAATCAATCTATAGTTCAACTTGGCAGAAGTTTCTTTAACAAAGTTCTAGATGACGTTCTAGTGACGTCACATGAAAAATCATACTACAATGTCATGGATTACTTGGACGATAAAAAAGCGTGGAATTCAATATGTTGACAACAGATTTTGTTGTGGGTACAAAACTTAAAGGAACACTGGTAACTTTAGGTTTTAACTTGTTAGATTACAAGTTATAAACGAATAAGGATAAAAAACGCTGCACATCTTGGTGACACTAATCACGCGTTACATCCGTAAAAAAATTTAGTTTCTCTCAAAAATTTAATTTGAATTAGAAACAAATACAATAACGTTAAAGTTACTCACCTCTGCTCTTAAAGCGCGATCCATGTTTGAAAGTACATCATAAGTGTACTGTATACTGCCGGCTTTCTCCAGCAATGACACGCAGTACCTTTTCAAAGTAGGGTCTTCAGTCCTTTGACGAAGTATATCTAATGCCATTGATGTAATTTTTTTCATAATAATTAGTTATATATAACTAGCTGAACCTTCGACTTCGTCTGCGTGGAATATTTTTTTGCTAGCACAAACATTAATTTAGACAAATGGTTTTACAAAAGAATATATATACAAAAGGAATATTTCTACCAAATTTATAGTCTCTGCGCCTTATGATTCCAGAGATATCATGATGAGTCAATATTTAACACCCTCGCGACCCCCCCTTGCGGGTGGAAATTCGTAAAACCCGTTCTTAGCTGACCTCCACTCGTCAAAAAGGAATATTTCTACCAAATTTCGAGTCTCTGCGCCTTATGATTCCAGAGATATCATGACGAGTCAATAGTTAACACCCCCGCAGTCCTCCTTGCGGGTGGAAATTCGTAAAACCCGTTCTTAGCTAACCTCTACTCGTCAAAAAGGAATATTCCTATCAAATTTCGAGTCTCTACGCCTTATGGTTCCAGGGATATCGTGATGAGTCAATAGATAACTGGATAACTTTTATATATATAGATTTTTTGTATCTGGGTCTTTGTCACCTAAATTAATTAAATTGTAACTTTATACGTTTTACGGTTGGAGCTTTTGGTATATTCTCTGTGGCAGAAGACTTCCCCGTTCCTTTACAATAAAGTAACAAACAACACAAAACTTATACAGTATAATAATTATTATCTTTTGTACAGTGTAAAGTTATTAGAGTTAGTGAGTGTGTGTATAAAATACAGAGTTACTTTAAAAATGTCATACAAAGCACCCCACGCATTTAGAACAGTCATTTTTTTTTTGGATTATTGCTTTGCCATTTATCTTTCACAAATGTGCGAAGTTTCAACCAAATCGGGTCATTCAAAGTGGAGTAAAATTATTTCCAAAGATTCCGTTACATACATACAGGTAAGGCGCGTTAAAAAAAAGTTGTTATACAGTATATTAATCACGTTTACGTTTCTGTTTTATTTACGTTTCTGTAACAAACTCCTAGAAGTTACAAAGATGTCACTAATTGAGTAATCTATATACAATTTGAAGGAATACTTAGAAGATAAAAGAAGAATGAATTGCTCTAATCAAAGTGGATTAAATTCAAAATATATATTGTAATGATGATGACAAGAAAAGGACACTTGACTGAGTTTGTTGTGGGCTCTTGTCAGGACAGGGTGCGAAGTAACCCTCGTAACTTTAGATTCTAAGTCGTTCTTTAATATCGTCATCAATCGTACATTGAAATAAGTGCTGTAAAAGCTTCCTTGAACAAAGATTTTTAAAGTAAAACATTTTTAGGCGAATGAGGGTAAAATTTTTAAGGACCAAACGCGTGATTAGTGTCACGAAGATGTGCAGCGATCTTATGATAATTCGTTTGAAGATTAGGTACTCTTAATATTTACAAATAACATGTGCCATTTTAAGTAATCCAATATACTATCTTTCATAACATATAAAAAAAAATATTCTCATTTCTAAATTTATAATTTTTAAACAAAATCAAATTATTTATCTCTAATATTGCCAAATTCCTAACATATCTTCCCTTTTCCCTCCCTCTAATTCTCAGAAATCTAAAGTTTTAGATTTGTATAAATATAAACAAGACTTAAATTTTAGTTTGTCAAAGAAGTTTCACTTCTGACATGTGTACTTTGTACGCATGTACTTAATTTTTTTTTTATTTAAATTTAAACGCATTGATTTTGCATCTACGATGTGTTACAGATATATGATAAATAATCTAATCTCATCTACTTATTTTCAATAAGAGTGAGTTGATAGAGATCAGACGAAGTCACGGTCATCACCTTTAATAACAAGTAAAATAAACAAATTGCTACGCCATCTATCACTAACAAAACGATAATATATATTTAATATACATATATTACGAGAACCTTTAATAGATGGCACCAGAACTTTTTTTAAGTCACCATGGCTGTTCAACCTATTCATGGATAACTGTTTGGCAGATATAAAAGAAAGTATGTATGGGTTAAGAATGAATGAATTACTCATCAAATGATCAAGTAATACTGCTAATGAGCTACAGAAGATGGTAAATATTACGAATGAAGCTTTGAAAGGCAAAAGGAATGAAAGTGAATGCAAACAAAACACAAGTTATGATTTTTGAACGAGATGAATCTATGATATTTTGATAGATGAGGAAAAAGTGGAAGAGGTGAAAGAATTTGTATACTTGGGATCTAAATTTACAAAAGATCGAACATGTGAAAGTGATATTGAAAAGAGAGTGAATGCAGGGAATATGGTAAATGGTGCCCTGCGCGCCTTTATAAATAGCCAGATGGTGTCTCAACCGGCCAGACTGGCTGTGCATGCAGGAGTGTTGGTGCCAACACTTATGTATAATAGTAAAAGTTGGGTATAGCAGAAGAATTACAAAAGTAAAATAAATGCGGTAGAAATGAGAGCGTTGAGAAGTATGAGTGGATTAAAACTGAGTGACAGAGTAAGAAATAGTGTGATAAGAGAATGTTGTGGTATAAAAAAAGATATAGTGACTAAAATTGAGAAAGGTATGCTTAAATGGTTTAGGCACATAGAGAGAATGAATGAAAGGAGACTGACAAAAGGGATTTATGAGTCAAGAGTGAATGGGAAAGTTGGAAGAAGAAGACCAAGGCAAACGTTCCTGGACCAAACCCAGGACATTTAAAACAATGGGCAGGTCAAGAGTACTCTAAACCGACAAACTTGTATGAAAGGTTTAAGAGAATGAAAGAAGTGAAGGAGATATGCAAAGCTCGTGGCAAGTGGAAGGACGTGGTCTCTGACTACCCCTATGGTAATGAGGCGTGACGCTATGTATGTACCAGAACTTTCTACTTAAAACATGTATTAGATCTTAAGTGAATGAAAATGATGTTTTTTTTTAAAGGCTAGCTGTCCCATATAAGTACGTCTACATCTCATAAGAGAGACAGAGAAGGAACAAATATGCTTAGCCTAAAACAGGTCATAGCGAGCCAGCCTTAAAAGATAGACATATACTGTTGTGAACTTTTCTTGAGAATTTTTAAAGGGGAACAATGCTGTCATACATAATTTTTGCGAAACTTTAACCGTTTACACAGCATTCGCACCGGGAACTCTGAAAAGGAAAAAACACACCCGGATTTTATAACATTCTTCACTATTGCACATCTCCCATTAGATTCGGCGTGACAATATATGGTTTATAGCCTTTCTCAATAAATGGACTATTTAACACTGAAAGAATTTTTCTATTCGAACCAGTAGTTCCACAGAATAGCCCGTTGAAACAAACAAACTCTTCAGCTTGAACAAACGATCATGTAAGATATTCAATATAGAAGATTTATAAAAGGATACTCATTATTCGTCCGCTTTCTGGTGTGCCCATCGCATGTATGATAGGTAAACTATATTTGCCCTCCGTCAGGTCCTCACAAAAGCTATCTTTATTGGCCTAGGAATTTAAGAAAATAAATAAACGTCATAAGAAGACATTGATGGTGTAAAAAACATTTGTATTAGATTGATCGCGCATCTCTATCGCTTGCACGCTCGGCTTAAGTGGCACGTGACAATGAGCCATACCTTTTCGTGCATGAAGCTATCAACCAATTATTTATGACACGGTATAGCAAGAAAAATTAAAGTCAATTTCTACTTATTACAATTACTACCGCCAGTTACCTAGAACGAACTTCTTACTCTACATATTAGTATAAAGTGACATTATTTGTCACTTTACCTGCTCGTCTGCCTCGCTTGGCCATTCCTCCAGCGCCTGTAAGTAATTTACAATCTTCTATAACTATTCAAATGAAGTGTATTTATGAAGTTTTAAACGAGTATACGGTTCACCTGATGTCAAGTAAATCACATCTTTTTTTTTCTGGCTTGGAAATGTGTTTATGCATGGCTATTGGATTCAAAATCCAATTAGGAGTGTGGGACTTATTCATATGTAAGAATACACCGTTTTACCCAACCTTCCCATATGTAAAAAGAGCACCAGAGGGTGGGTAAAGCATTGCACTTTATGAGGGCAAGAGAGCCTTTCTTCTGCAAAACGGTAGTCTTGCTGAGCCTGCTTCCGAGCGAGAGAGGGATAATGCTGTGAATTCCCTGAGGCGATGAGATCTTCGTGAATCCTCATACGAAGACATCAGGGAAGAATGCGACAGCTGATCACCTATTGTTTCATTTACGGATGAAGAAGGTTCCTCTGGGCTTTACTGTGTATTGCAAAGTCTGTTTCATCTCCGAATCACACTCCTGACCGGTCGTAAGTTAGGGCTAGAGCGTAAATGCATTTCCCAGCGACAAAAAAAGCTTTCAACTCTGGTACTCTGGAGGACACTGACTGGAAACCTAGAGAAGGGAAAGAAGCGAGTCTACGTTCCCTGTCCCCCAAACCTCTTCTATCGGAGAAGAGGAAAAGTGTCCTTCATCGGCTTCCTTCAACGAAATAATAGCCTCGCAAGAGAGGGAAATTGACCTGAACCCTCCTTCGTAAGTGAGCATTGAACTAAATGACATCTGCTATAGTACCAGTGTAACTGTTGGACTTTAATCGTGGGAACGTTATCGGGCTGCATAGGGTAGGCATAGTTTTGAGTCTGGTGGGTGACCCTCCGTGGGAGCTGTGAGCGGAGGTTCTAGCAGCTGCTTATCAGTGCAGGGTGGCTGCAAGGACCAGAAGGATGTCAACTGATGCCGAAGAGGTCCAGAGGATTAGGGCCTCAGCAGACAGAGCTCTAATCCAGAGGTGGCATGGGGATGTCGGATCTCCTACAGCGGGCCTGATCACGGTGGAAGCGATCCGTCCCCACCTGGACAATTGGATATCTAGGGGGCACGGATCTCTCACTTACAGGCTGGTGCAGGTGCTGACCGGACATGTTTCGGCAAGTACCTGCATCAGATTGTTCGCAGGAAGGTAACGCCTGCCTGCCATGAGTGTGATGCACCTGTAGATACAGTGCAGTTCACTCTGGCAAAATGCCCGGCGTGGGGACCCCAGCGGCATCTATTGACGTCGTTGGTCGGAGGAAACCTTTCACTGGAGGGCATAGTTGGCGCAATGCTCACCGGTGAAAGAGAGTGGAGTGCAGTGGTTTCCTTCTGGAAAAGTGTTATTTCGCTGAAGGAGGCACATGAGAGGCACAGGGAGAACGCTGTAGACACTCCTTTGCTTCGGCGCAGGAGGTTGGGAGGTAGGAGGCGTCGATTTACGCTTCTCCTTTCTCCTTCTTAAGTTTCCCAGAGGAATCTTCCGGAGTGCCAGGGTAGATTGCGTCTACCGATCCTCTGGTGCTCCAGTAAAGGAAGCGGAGGGTATCGCTGGGTTTTAGTGGGTATTCTGGTTTACCAGCGAGTCCCACACTGCCGATAAGATTTTACTCTGATCGGCGTGCATAAAGGCATTTCCCAGCGTTAAAAAATAGTCATAGTTTTGAGTTGAATGTATCACATGTTAAAAATGATTGTGTACCTCCTGCTGTTTTAAATTGCAGTAATCGTCCCGTATTTGAAAGTACAGAGCCATTTGCAATGCCAACGGGCTGTAGTCAATTTCACTGTCGCTGAACAGTTGACACAAACGCACAGCAAACGAGAACATGCCACCGGTTTCTATTGAAAAACAACAATACCATTATCATCATTTCTATAAATAAAGTCTCCAAAGATATCAGTGCTGTATATAAATAAATATAATTCATTATATTATCGTATTTCAAGTAGTACACTACAGCTGATTTGATCCTTTGACAGACATATATAATTATAATTTTAAGAACTTATTAAGCTTTTTTTATTAAGTCTAGACATTGACAAGGTTTACAAAAGAAGAATGTTTTCCACTTACTTTGCTTTATCATGTTATTATGTTGTTCTTCAGTAGGGCATATAAAGTTGTCGCGCCAATAAATCTCTATGCCTTGCCCACGAACAACTTCTAGAAGGTCTTTAGAGAATATTTCTGTCGCCTAAAACAAAACGTGGAATAATTTAAATTTGCATTCATATTAAGGCAATTCTAAAAAACAAATTTGTAGCTACATCTATTCACCTCCATCCGAAATTCAATTACACTATATGATAGCTGAAGGATTAAAAAAAATATTTTTTGCGACGGCGATTTGTCTGTCTATATTTGTTATAGGCAGTGAATTGGTTCTGGGATCAAGTCTCGAATCCGGGCAATTCATAATTGATACAGGATTCACTGTTAGAAATTCTTAGTATTTCGCCTATATTGTCTAGTTGATGATGTGCTAAATTCTAGTGTTGTTACCTACTACTTAAAACCGTTAGTTCAGGGCCTCATCTCTTTCCGTGAGTGTCGAAATTCCCAATATGAAAGTGGAAGCATAAAGAATGCCTTTCAGGATCGGTTGGCATCATAGCAGTACAAGTTAGTATATTATTACTATGTATACTGCTTCATTTTCTAGTGATTAGCATGTTCGTCTACAGACATGAGGTCCTGGGTTCAAGTCCTATCATTATTGTTTGAGTTTTCTATTAAGATTTTCTCAATATTTGCTCGAAGATGGGAAGTTGGCGGTGTGCTCCACCCCCGTGCTTCGGGCAGCACGTTAAGCCATCAGTCTTGCACCTGATCTCTCTTCGGGTGCGTCTGATTCCCGTCACATCGAACTATGAGGGTAAAGGAATAGAGAGTGCACTTGTGTACTATGCCTGCGAATCCGAATTGGAGCACCGTGTGAGTCTATGCTCTAAAAACCCTCCCCCCTATGAGTTAGGAGACCTGTGCCCAGCAGTGAGATGTTGATGCTACTTACTTACTTTTTTACTATGTAAGATGGTAAGGGGCTAACCAATTAAAGAATAATTTATGTAAATAGATTTAAACAGTGACGTATTCTTTTTTGCACATAAATTTTTTGACGATCGGCTATCATTAAAGTAACATTTCTGAAATATGATCTTGTGATTTTATTGCACATAATTGAGCGAAATTTGACCAATAAAGAGTCCATTTTACATACATTGAGAAAATCCATAAGATTTCCCACATTTTAGGTATTATTCTACGTAATTACAAAGGCTTTAAAAATCCCAGCATATAAACTATAATAAATGATTCTTTCCCAAGGTCTAGTTTCGAATATGGAAGTGTACTTTGGAATCCGATTTATAAAATACACGATAATCATTTACAGAGGGTCTAAAAACAATATCTCTGGCAATAATAACGACTAAGATACTTTAAAATGTAGTCTCTTATCAATCGAAGACAGTGGTTAGATAGCATGTTCTTGTATAAACTTATGAATGGGATTCTGGATGGGCCAAAACACCTTTCTACAATTACCGTTTGTGTATCATGAAGACCCGTGCAAAAATATTTCATCTCAAATCTGGACTAGGACAGTTTGTACCAAACTACAAATTAGTAAACACAACAGTCAAAGTAATAGAAATATAATTAATACATTCGGAGAGACACTGCCTATATTTAAAAACAACATTGCACTTTGTTTTTAATTGTAAGTTATATGCAAACTTGTAGTTTATTTATTTAATACCAGCTATTCTATTTTAACATGTTTTTTTATGTATTTATTTTCATAGGCTCATAATGTTGTAGATTTCTTTTATTGTTTTTGCATCACTATACTATAAATTACGCTTTGTTTAATACCATGTCGTTGTTTCGTTACTTTATCGTTACTGACCTTGTGTTACTGAATATATAATTTGAGTGTTTGTACTTAGTAATAAGTTCTGTTGAAATCTAAACATATAAACAAATTCTAATTGCCTTATATACCCAAAAAATTTATTGCGCTTTCATAGATTCAGAAAAGGCCTATGATCGAGTGTGCCCAATGAGCGGTGATCTGATTCAAGCATTGAAGTCTCTCTATGAAGGTTCTAGTGCTTGTGTCGGTATAAACGAGGCGTACACGGAGTGCTTTCCTGTCGAAAGAGGTGTTCGACAGGGACGTGTTGCGTCACCATGGCTGTTCAACCTATTCATGGACAACTGTTTTACAGATTTAAAAGAAAGTAGTAAAAGTGTTTACTTTATGCTGATGATCAAGTAATGTGTGTCATCCGCTAATGAGGTACAGGAGATGGTAAATATTATGAATAAAGCTTTGAAAGGGAAAGGAATGAAAGTGAATGTAAACAAAATGAAAGTCATGCTTTTTGAAAGAGATGAAAGGCAATATTTTGATAGATAGGGAACAAGTGGAAGAGGTGAAAGAATTTGTATACTTGGGATCTAAATTTACAAAAGATGGAACATGTGAAAGTGATATTGAAAGGAGAGTGAATGCAGGGAATATGGTAAATGGTGCTCTGCATGCTTTTATGAATAGCCAGATGGTGTCTCAAAGGGCTAGACTGGCAGTGCATGCTGGAGTGTTGGTGCCAACACTTATGTATGGTAGTGAAAGTTGGGTATGGCAGAAGAATCACAAAAGTAAAATAAATGCGGTAGAGATGAGAGCGTTGAGAAGCATGAGTGGATTAAAACTGAGTGACAGAGTAAGAAATAGTGTGATAAGAGAACGTTGTGGTATAAAAGAAGATGTAGTGACTAAAATTGAGAAAGGTATGCTTTGATGGTTTGGGCATGTAGAGAGAATGAATGAAAGGTGACTGACAAAAAGGATTTATGAGTCAAGAGTGAATGCGAAAGTTGGAAGAGGAAGACCAAGCTGAACGTTTCTGGACTAAATCCAAGACATTTTAAATTAGGGCCAAGTCAAGAGTACTCTAAACCCACGAACTTGTATGAAAGGTTCAATGAGAATGAAAGAAATGAAGGAAATATGCAAGGATCGTGGCAAGTAGAAGAACGTTGTCTCTGCCAACCCCTATGGGAATGAGGCGTGATGCTATGTATGTATGTTATATACCTTTGGACCCAACGGCAAGATTCGCTCCATTACTAAACTTATAACATGCAAAGAAGCATTGACTGTGATGGGTACTCCGAAAATACAATGAGCTGCTGGTTGGCCTCGTCGTACAATTGTGTTATCTTGTATATCGTCGATTCTAAAAAGTTAAAAATATCAATGCAGTATAGCCAAAGCAATCCACTCTCAAAAATAAATCTATCAAATTAGTTGTGGAGTTGTTATCACATATGAGCAGCTGTTAATATCATGAACGCCTAGTGGTGGATTCTCGTTTACAGAAGACTGTTCGAATCCTGGGCATGCCTGTCTAAGTTTCTACTTATAAAAAGAAAATAATGTGCTTGATACTTTCCAATCCATTATTGTGCTTTTCGGTGAAGGAAAGCATCGTGAGGATACCTCATCCCGGGTCTTATTCTGGCGTATGCGTACTCTACCAACCCGCAATGGAGTAGCATGGTGGATCTATGCTCTAAAACCGTCTTTCCAAAGAGCGAAGAAGACTGATCTTCGAAGAGGGTAGTCAATAGGCTATTAGTTTTATGGCTGCATGTGTAATCAATATGCATCGATGTTTTGATTTCGATTACATCGACACATCAATAGGAATAAAATATTGAAACTTGTCCTAAAAATTAAAAAAGCGTGTGTGTACTTATGTATACGCGTTAGAAGTTATACTTGGCGAAACTAGATAAAAATCTTTTCAGAAAACTAAAATGTTGACTATAGCTATCTTCAGGGTGTAGGTTTTTTGTGACGGTGTGCGCGCGAATCGTAAAAATTTAGTCTCATAATTTTTCCCTAATACGCCAAAAGAAGTATTACTTCAAAAAGCCAACTTCATTCGAACGTCATCAACGTTCAACACTCGTGCCTGTGATCAGTACTCCGTAGCCCGCGTTATTCTATAATTCAACTAGTATGTTACTTAATTGAAATTGAGTAGTGTTCGTAAAACAGAAGCAATTATAATTTAGATATCGTTAAAACGAAATAACCGGTATGGTAATACTTTATTATATAAAACAATTATTATTTTTGCAAAATTGCACTAATTGCACAATATTTTAGTGTGTATGGCTTTTGTTTTTAAATTCGAAGATGTTTAAAGGTTCTCTTTTTGGGTGTCAGTTGACTTTTCAAATAAGTAAGTAGATTGCAGAATACTCAAGTCTTTTTGTATTGTATCTTGCAATATGCATGGTTTTAAACATCGATGTTTTGCTGTCGATGTTTATCGTACATCGATACCTTTAGTTCGATGTCAACATCGATGTTTTTGTAACATCGAACATCCCCAATCTATCGCAAGATCGCTTGATAAGATTAATTTTTGGTTTATTTGATTGAATTGATAGGTTTGGTTGAATTTACAAGAAATAATGCTGTATTCATCTGAAAATAGTTCTAATTACCGCTGGAAAAGGAAATTGTGAGAAATCCATAAAGTATACATATATAACATCTGGACTTTTTTGTTTGTATCAAGGAAATGTTCAAAATTTCAGCTATTCCTTTAGATACTGTATAAGGAAGAAATATATTTGACTCTCAGGCTGCCAGATTTTTTCGCCTCATCATAATGATCATTATATTAAAACCAATTCTCACAAAACCTGATACAATTCATACGTAAGCCTTAGTCGAGAATCTGTTTGTGAAATCCGCATGAAAATACCTACAATAGTTCTTGAGTTATCGCGATTAGACAGACGTACTTGTTACACAACACAAAGCTTTTTTATAAAATAAAGGTACCTAGTCTAAGTTCTCGTTATAACAGCAGCTATTTAAAGTAATTTCAAAATCGCCCCAGCCTTTTTAGAAGTTAGTGGGAACACAAATATTTGCAAGCATATAGAGAAATAGAGATTATAATATAAAGCTGGAGAGCTTTTAAGAATGCCAGAACGCGTTAATCATAGAAATCAATAGATCGATATAAAAAAATCTTTCAGTGTTAGATAGGACTATCGAGGAAGGCGACAGGCTAAATAAACATACATACGTAACATCAGGCTTTATTCCCATAGGGGTAGGCAGTGACTACGTCCTTCCACATGCCACGATCCTTGCAAATCTCCTTCGTTTCTTCCATTCTTATCAAACCTTCCATACAAGTTCGTCAGTGTAGAGTACTCTTGACCTGACCCTTGTTTTTAATGTCCTGGATTTGGTCCAGGAACGTTCGCCTTGGTCTTGCCCTTCCAAATTTCCCGTTCACTCTTGACTCATAAATCCTTTTTGTCAGTCTCCTTTCATTCATTCTCTCTACATGCCCAAACCATCTAAGCATACCTTTCTCAATTTTTGTCACTATCTTCTAATATACCACAACGTTCTCTTATCACACTTTCTTACTTTGTACGCCATATCATCACGCCAAAACCATTAGGGGCGGTACACCAATGAAGANTGGTCTTGCACTTCAACTTTCCCATTCACTCTTGACTCATAAATCCTTTTTGTTAGTCTCCTTTCATTCATTCTCTCTACATGCCCACACCATCTAAGCATACCTTTCTCAATTTTTGTCACTATCTTCTATTATACCACAACGTTCTCTTATCACACTATTTCTTACTTTGTACGCCATATCATCACGCCAAAACCATTAGGGGCGGTACACCAATGAAGAATGTATCAAAATCCGTTATTTTCCCCTTTTAAGAGACTTTGCTACGTATTATATACTACTTACAATAGAGTACCAACGTGCAACATGTATACTGTATTGACGATATACTGAAGTTTATCCTCTGGCAGCTTTAACCAGTGGTTGAAAGCAAGGGCTATCTTTGCACGCAACTGCTTCCCTCGAATTTGACGCAGATGAGTGTATGGCGCCAGGAGTTCCTAGAAAAATTATACATAAGTTAATATAGTATTAGCTGTGCTCTGTGGATTCACCCGTTCGTTCTCAACCCTGCTAGAATACGAGGATATACGTATTAATGTGTGTCAGCATTTCAGCATTGATGATTTGTCGTGACGCGTGGTTGTGATACCACCATCTAAGTGCGTCAGTTGATTAGTTTCTTATATTGTTCTACAGTTTGTTCTCGTTAATAATGCAGTGAGTCATCATTCTAGCCCCGCCTCTAACCAATCAAGACCAATCAAATCTTTTCAAATTACAAGGTCAAGTTCACAGTGACCAGTTGAAGCTGCATTCTTAACGACAACAAACTGGAGCTTTTTAACGCTAGTATGACGGGAAGTGGTACATAATATCTCTGGGACGGATCATAATCACAGTTCGAGAATGTCGTAGCTTGTCGCAAGTTACTTTAACAAATTCATTCGAGTATAATGTACTTTTGTTATAATACCTATAAAACAGATAAATTTAAAGCGTCATATTATACACGTGGAGAAAGTGATATTATGAATTTATTTTATATACAATAAAAGTAAAAGTTATACAAAAACAAGCGAAGTTAGGGTGAAGAAGGTTCAGAAATCATTTATCGGATTGCCCATAAGCATTAGTAATAAGATACCGTAATGAGTTTGTATGTGCCACGACATAATTTTAAGAAATATGTGAAAAACATCCTTTTGAAAGGCGTTTCATAATGAAAGAGTAACCGCTGTGTTTCCTGCCGGTTCCAGGTAGATTTGTTACCAATGGACAGACTACTGACGATTCAAAGCGCTTTTTGAGCCTATTCCAATAAGAATATTTTGATTTTGATGGATCGAAAGACCAAATATATAGTATAAAATAATAATTATTTATTAAGATATAGTAAAAAATTGTAATATACATAATATTTCATTCACAAGTCCTATTTTCCAGTCCTTCAGAAACACAAGACAATCATAAACTTTCAATTAATATTTTTACATTGTAGATACTGAGTTACAAATAAATAATTATAACAACCACAATGAAAAACTTACTTTTTCAAATTCCAATTCAGCGTTGACGATATCTTGATCCATTTTCTTATAATATGCGAAAACTCTTGACTGCGTACAAGAAATGACTCTGTTACGAATGTTGCACTTGCAATCCTTCGTATCAGAGATTAAACAAACCTGTTTATTGTTGTTAATATAATTATTTATTGCATTTATCAACAATTATGACATTTATATAACGATAAAGGTAATATATAAATTGTAATTATATATATTTACGAATCACTTTTATGGATTAACATCACTTTCTTTACCTACTTTTTTATTACAATGATATGTATTTTTGACAACGAGTAAACTTAAACCAACTCGACCGATTTCACAAATTCTTTTACCATTAGAATTCTACATTATTCTTGAGTTATATAAATAATATCTATTGATATAAAATATTAAGGATCCCTACTAAAAGTTTAATAATGAAAACCAAGGTGTTAGAAATGCCCCGCGTAAACTATAAACGATAGAACAGAAGACTATTCTACAAAATTAAAAAGATATTTAAATCTACAATAAACTTTACCATACCATATGTCTAACTATTACAAAAATGCCATTATAACTAATTTGAAAAGTTGACTAAAATCAGAATGTTATCCCTAACCTTGTATTATCCTTTATCAAAATGAATAATTTCTATTATATATCAGGAATTTTAAAATGTAAATTTTAATAAAATACTAATATGATACAAAGATAGAATCTAACTTTGGTAAAGTACATAGACTACCTTTTATTTCGGTAAAAGGCTAAAGGGGGTAGAAATAGGGGTTATAATTTCGCATGAAAGTTCGTTTTTGTTGAAAATAAAACCTTGGAATTTCGTATTTTGGGCACGTGATAAGATATAAATAAAAATTTGTATATAATTTCGTAGTGAAGGTCAAACAAAGTCAAACTCCACATTCCATTGGTTGTCATCTTTTTAAATTCAGTCATGTTGATGCCTCTGATATCATTACGTCGTTTAATTTAATCAATAACATAAAAATTAACGACTTTTGGGGTTTAGCGGTTCACCTTGTAAAATCATTAATTGACATTGTTGCACCAGACATTGCGGTATTTTTTAATAATTATGTAGATAGTGGTGTATTTCCTGACTTAATAAAGTGCAGCAAAGTAATAACAATGTTTAAGTCAGGCAGTACTTCTAACCCCAGTAACTTTAGGCCAATATCGGTTCTTCCAGCCTTCAGTAAAATATTTAAGAAAATAATCTTGAACCAGTTGCTAAAACATTTCAAAAAATATAATTTATTACACAATAAGCAATTTAGTTTTACGCGAGATCACTCGACTACCTTTGCTGGCGTACAGTTATTACTCAACATCTACGAAGCCTGGGAGGAATTTGTTGAGGGAACGATTGTGTCCAGTATGAAATTCTGATCGGGAAATTGCGACACTACAGCCTCGCAGACACAGTATTAGACCTGATATGTATCCAATAGAACGCAGAATTTCTATGTGAATGGCAAGCTTTCTACGGGGCCTGTGACGAAACTGAGAGTTCCACAGGGTGCCTTATTGGGACCATTTCTGTTCCTCATTTACATCACTGACCTTCCTTACTTCGTTAAGGATGATCATGAGATTGTTTTGTTTGCTGGTGATACTTAAGTACTACCTCTATTACTACTCGTATTGATTAAGATTAATAGACGACAAAACAAGTTATGATAGAGAATAAACAACTCTCAATAAAGTAGTTCAATGGTTTGAAGGCAATAATTTGTTACTCAATGGAAAAATAACTAAATACATTAAGTTTACTTTGCCTAATGTTAAAAAAATGAAAACTATTGTTAAACTTAATAATGAGGAACTAGATATTGTAGAGAGTACCATTTGCTTAGATATTACATTAGATAAAAAAACTACAGAGGGGGTTCCATATAAGTGGTCTATCGAACAGGCTAAGCTCTACGGCTTACGCGGTAAAAAAATTCGTCATCTGGCTGGTGTTGTAACTGCCAGACTAGTATATTAGTATTATATATTTGACAAACTTAAATACCTAACACCGGGACCGACTTTGATGAAATTTAATTAAATTAGACTTTCCTTTTACACGTATAGGAAATAAACTAAACAGGAACTAGAAGCAAACCTTAGTGTATAATGTAATATAAAACCTAATTGATTATTTCGCTTTATAATACGATACATAAACCTTGACAACAAGCAGAAGAATAATATGCCAACTACTAACTAATGTAACATTCAAAACATAAAAAACCTCGTGTCATCTTAACCGATTTTTATGATTTCTTTCTACGCCCAATTTTCTATTTCACCTCTGCAAACCAGAATTGAGAATAAACGCGAACAAGTTACGTACTTTACATAAAATGTACGTGCGTTTTTACGTGCACTTTTGAATAAATGTAGGATTGGACAATTTACCTCTTATGGTTTTTGCACATCATCGTACCGGAACACAAGTCTCTTTGATTGGAGGGAACGTCTTTGCAGCCAGGGTGGTACCTAGCCACCAGTCCAGAACTAGACAAGTTAAAAAATGCAACTTCCTATTTTTGCCGAACTGGGGTTTGAATCTAGGATCTTAGCTAGAAAAGTGAGTACTCGCAACACCAGTGTAGGTTATCAGAACAACATTTGCTATAACAATAGTTCGAGGGTAACTACGCGTTTGCACTTAATTCGTTGAGTTCATATCTTCAAAATAGACTACAAAAGGTATTCGTGAATGGCATAGAGCCGTCGGGATCACCGGTAAGAATGGGTGTCCCACAAGGATCAATACTTGGCCCTTTTCTATTCTTAATATATTTAAATGATTTAGCGTACCATGTGATATAGGGCTATTTGCTGATGACACGTCCTTGATATTCAAAATTGATAGAAGTAAGGAAAATTCCATTTACAAAAGGCATATTATAATGCTGAAGTTTATAGAAACGTTTGAACTTGTTTTCAGTTGCTCACTAATACTTGAATAAAAAATATTTGGATTTTTCTTTCAAGCGTCGATACAAAAACTCTGTTTAAATCGTATATAGTTAAGTTTTAGACTAACCTTTTCAAATTCCAATTCATTGTTGTCAATATCTATTTTCTTGTAATATTCAAGACAACTCACTTATTATGAGAGATTTGATAACAAATATTGAACTCTAACACACGCACTTGTTTATGTATTAATGGATAAATAAGCAGCAGTAAAAACCGGTTTACTCACTTTAGTGTAGATTTTTATTATAGCTATTAGCAGTTCATCAAATTGTGAAGATGTTCAGACGGAAGAGTAAGAGGTTCGCTCACTACAGCCTTTTTTGCGGTTATCAAATTTGTTCCCTGTCTCTGTTGCGTAAGGCAAGTTAATCAGCGCGAGTGAGTTTGTTAACTTAGATATATACTTATATATGAATACATGAAGCAAAAATTATACACCTTTTTGTACAAATTGCGCGGACGGAGGAGTAATAAATTTCCCACATTTATAGTTTATATAGAGGAGTGCACAATGATATTTTTTTTATTATGTACAAAATACATTAAATCAGTCAGGTGAAGCAGTTACTTTATTATCTATAACATAAATACAAATTGTAAGTACAACAATACTACTATTACATCAGGAAACATACTTATCTACTCAACATTACATTGGATTAGAGCTTTAGTCTATTATATTTAATATAATAATAATAAGTTTTTATTCAAGGCAACATTTGGCCCAAATTGTTAAAATACAAATAACTTATAACTATGTTAGTGACAAATAGAATATAATAATACAGAAAATAAATGAAATTGAACTAAATTAAATACAATTAAATTAACATAAATTAAATATTTACACAACAATTCTCCTTCTTTTAATAATTAGCTTTCAAGTGTGACAAGGCACACACAATTTCGCCAGTGTCACGTTAATTGGAGAAGGCACGTAGGAGATAGTACGGTTTCTGTGATTGCAAACCAAAATGTTGACAATTTACAAATAGTTGACACCTTATAGTCATTTACCACCATCACTAAAAAATTAAGGTTTATTACACAAGAATTTAACATATAGACTAAATACTAACATAAGACTAGATACAGAGTATTTGTCAATCGCTGACAATTATGTCAAACCCCATGAGGTTATATTAAAAAAGTTTATATTGTCTGTTTATAAAGTACTAAGGAGGTTGCATTAGAAAAGTTGTTATAGTGGTTAAGTTTGCTTAAAATTTCTGATGCTCTATGTAAATTTGTTATTTTTTTCTTTCATACGAACCCTCTCCTATAACAAACAGAACAACAAAAGAATGATCTAAATTGGTCCAGCCAGAAATGGAACTCGTGTTTTTATAAATGGATCATTGTAACATTTTTTCTTAAGTATAGATTAAAGTCTTTGTCAATTAAACTTTTATAGTGTTCAAACTTTTAATTTAAATGAATTATGGTCGAATTTCGGACTCTGTGCGACCACTAGTAATATTGTATACCCAAGTTCAACACACCGTAAATTAATTAAAGATAATGATCAATCACAGAGCACAATAACATACATAATTCGTTGAATTGATTAAATCAACGAATTTTTAATTATGTCGTACTATCGCAGAAACACAATATTAATTAAAAAAATTATAGCGTTTTCGTGTGTGCTTATAGAGAGAATGGGTAGTAATTTTTAATCGACTTCAAAAAAAGGATCATCAATTCGTCTGAATTTTTTTTATGTTTGTTACCTAATATCTTCTGACTGAGTGAAACGATCTTGATGATTCTTTATTCATATGAAAGGTGGTGTCGTAGGTAGTGTGCCATTTTTTTAGTTCAGTTCAGCATCCATGAGAAAACCCGTATAAGTCTTGAATCTTTTATTATTGTGGTAGATCCCTGACAAATCAAGGGAACAATTCTTAGGAGCAAATTGACGATACTCGACATAATCTTTTATAGACTATCCAGATATTTGAGTCACCTATTGTAACTTCGGTATGGTCAAGTGATTGTCGTAGTTAAATATGATGGACAATGGAACTCCTCAACGGCTTATAGTAAGGGTGCGGTTTGTGACAAAATATATAACTGTTTGTAATGAAATGTCAATGAGCTTACGCTTGTTGCTTCATTGCAATATAAGATGTATTATGTGTGAAGCGGTGGTAGCCGAGTGTGAGGGGGAGGGAAACTTTTGCGTATAAGTGATGTCCTCGACTATAATATGAAAGACTGATGATAGCGGAGTGGCAAAGTAACTGACATGCAACGCGTGAGGTTGCGGGTTCGAAGTAAAGTTGTTTCATTTAAGTCTCATATGAGCAACACGTTTTTTAGATGCACCCATATTCAGACAAATTTGTTAGTGTACTTCAGATTCACTTATAAAAGAGAGAACCGCCTTCAAATCAAACTTCCAAACATATTAATATGCCCTAAAAAAGTAAAAAAAAATATTGCGTTTTCTTTTGTAGAGTTCTCCTACTTAAAATGATTTATCCGAGGTTCTTCACAACCAAGTTGTGGGCTACGGGCCTGGACAATTTTCTCAGGCATCAATGATGCTCGGTATTTATTTCTGCCCGTCATTCTAACGGGCTAGTTCCCACCAGCTTACGCTGGCGGGATCATCCACGTCAATCCAAGTTCTATCACTGCCGTCGGGTCGTCAACGCCGTCATCTTCGCCCACACCTGATGGTGGTGACAGCAGGAGCTCACGAAGTAGTGGACGCCCAGTGCTTTTAGATCTAGGATGCTGGCTGGCAATGCCATGGTGGTGTGTGTGCGGGGAGTGGTCCGCATGGCGGAACGTGCTCCTCTCACACTGCCGGACGAACACCTCCACGGTGGGCGTCTTAAAATGAATTGAAAAAGATAGGACTCCTTAAAAGTCTCCTTAAAAGTCAAATTGTTACTATAAAATAATGTAGTTACAATTAGTACAATATTTTTACAATATAAATATTTCGATAATTTGATATAGAATCTGGTGGTAGCGGGGAGGCTATATGACGCACCTGTAACGTATAAGGTTGCGGGTTCGATCCCGGGTATGGCGGTACAAATGTAAATTACAGGTTTTGTAAACTTGTTTCATTTAAACGGTGCTGTCTCATATGAGCAACACGTTTTTTAGGTGTACACAGTCAGACAATTTATATAGTTTACTTCAGTTTCACTAAAAATTACGAAATTAATAAAAATTGTAACAAAAAAGAACCGCCTTCAAAACCAACTCTTAGAAATATATTAATATGCTCTAAAAAGTTTAAAATAATTGCGTATACTTTTTTAGAGTTTTAATTGTATTCTTATATTTGGACTCGGTGTCAGCTAAGGTATATAGCCTATAGGTTGTAACTACATATACTATTATTATAAAGACGAAACATTTGTGTTTTTGTTTGTATGATTTTCAGACAAAAACTATTGAACCAATTAAAAAAAAAATATTAGAAAACTGCATTTTCACTGAACGACATAGGCTATATCACTTTCTCAAAAAAAAAATACGGATCCCTAATAAAAATGCATTAATGTAACCCAAGATGTAAACGAAAAAATCTGTCATCGCCTGCGCTGAGGAAACTATTGCTGATAGAACATAAAAAATTACAATATTAATTAAGGTATTAATATCTACAAAAAAGTTCGCGATACGATGTGACCAACTACTGTAATTATGCCACTATAACTACTTTTTACATTTTAAAAGTTAATAAAAGTGCCAACAATAATCAAACCATATTATTCATACCTCTGTAGTAATCATTATCCTATTGTACGACTAATATATTTTATTAAAGACTAGGTGGCCCGGCAAACTTCGTACCGCCTCAGAATTATTAAATAAAAAAGGTTTATAACAATTGCAAACTTTAGAAAAAATCTGGTATAAAACTTAACCGGAGCAAAAAATTCGTAATCATAACGTGACCTTCACGCCCAGATTGCCGCAAAAGTCCGTTTCAAAATACTTTTTTTTGTCCGGCCTACTGGTTTTTACAGCGTAACCGGAAGGAGAACGGGCTCTAATGGAGGCCGCCACTTTTCGAGTGTGAGCCCTGAAAAGGGCTCACTCTCCGGGGAAACGCCGCTCCAAGGGCGTCTCTTGCGAGCCTCGGCTTGGAGCGACGTTATCGCAGAAACATGACCTGAAAAGGAAGAATGAGAAGCTCCCCCGGGTACGTGGGTGAAGTCCATGTCCGGGTGACGTCAGAAATCGGGGCCCTCGACTCCGCCGGCGGAGTCGCTGTGTAACGTTTGTGTAAGTGTTCGTCCCTACCTGGTATGGTAGATTGTCGATAGTTATCGTGTCGTCGGGGTCGTTAAGGACATATTTAGACCGTCTCTTCCTAGGCGGAACGTTGAGACGGATCCTATAAGAGGACGCGTTAACCACTAGTAGGTTCGTATGATTGATGGCTCTGTCGAAATAATTTTCGGAGAGCTATTTGAAATAACTCTTTATCGTGGGGAGTTCTAAGTCCCTATGTAGGTCGACATGTCATATATTCTTCTTCTTCTTCTTTTGTTTAATGGCTTTCAGGTATGCCAATTGGGCACAGATTATCTCGCCAGTGTCAAGTTATTGGAGAAGACACGAAGGAATTTGTTCGGTTTAAAGAGCATATAAAGTTTAATTTTGATTACCTATAAATAGCTGAAATATATTGTTAAACCACCACCAAATAAAACGGAAAACACAACATGCATATATCTATATACGTACATATACACATACATACATATATACATAT
>JACTOM010000667.1:135125-155178 GCA_015832385.1 Elymnias hypermnestra
CGAGTGCGAGCCCTGAAAAGGGCTCGCTCTCCGGGGAAACGCCGCTCCAAGGGCGTCTCCTGCGAGACCGAGCCTCGGCTTGGAGCGACGTTATCGCTGAAACATCACCTGAAAAGGAAGAATCAGAAGCGCCCCCGGGAACGTGGGTGAAGTCCACGTCCGGGTGACGTCAGAAATCGGGGACCTCGACTCCGCCGGCGGAATCGCTGTGTATCGCTTGTGTATGTGTCTGTCCCTACCTGGTAAGGTAGATTGTCGATAGTTATCGTATCGTCGGGGTCGTTAAGGACATATTTAGGCCGTCTCTTCCTAGGCGGAACGTTAAGACGGATCCTATAAGAGGACGCGTTAACCACTAGTGGGTTCCTATGATTTATGGCTCTCTCGAAATAATTTTCGGAGAGCTCTTTAAAATGACTCTTTATCGTGGGGAGTTCTAAGTCCCTATGTAGATCGACATTTCGGACGTACCAGGGGCATCCCGTGGCCATCCTCATGAATCTATTTTGCAGCGTCTGCAGACGGGCCAGTCTATAGGCTGGCACGTGTGCGAAGACGATGCTGGCGTACGATATGATGGGGCGGATGCAAGTTTTGTAGAGTGTCACCTTGTGGCGAAGTGACATTTTACTTTTCTTGCAGATGAGAGGGGATAATCTACCAAGCACAAACGCGGCTCTGCCACGAACATTGCGAATGTGCTTACTAAAGTTCATGGAAATATCTTGGAGTTACCCTAGATAAAGCCATGAACTTTAGTAAGCACATTCGCAATGTTCGTGGCAGAGCCGCGTTTGTGCTTGGTAGATTATCCCCTCTCATCTGCAAGAAAAGTAAAATGTCACTTCGCCACAAGGTGACACTCTACAAAACTTGCATCCGCCCCATCATATCGTACGCCAGCATCGTCTTCGCACACGTGCCAGCCTATAGACTGGCCCGTCTGCAGACGCTGCAAAATAGATTCATGAGGATGGCCACGGGATGCCCCTGGTACGTCCGTAATGTCGATCTACATAGGGACTTAGAACTCCCCACGATAAAGAGTTATTTTAAAGAGCTCTCCGAAAATTATTTCGAGAGAGCCATAAATCATAGGAACCCACTAGTGGTTAACGCGTCCTCTTATAGGATCCGTCTTAACGTTCCGCCTAGGAAGAGACGGCCTAAATATGTCCTTAACGACCCCGACGATACGATAACTATCGACAATCTACCTTACCAGGTAGGGACAGACACATACACAAGCGTTACACAGCGATTCCGCCGGCGGAGTCGAGGTCCCCGATTTCTGACGTCACCCGGACGTGGACTTCACCCACGTTCCCGGGGGCGCTTCTGATTCTTCCTTTTCAGGTGATGTTTCAGCGATAACGTCGCTCCAAGCCGAGGCTCGGTCTCGCAGGAGACGCCCTTGGAGCGGCGTTTCCCCGGAGAGCGAGCCCTTTTCAGGGCTCGCACTCGAAATGTGGCGGCCTCCTTAAGAGCCCGTCCTCCTCCCGGTTACGCTGTAAAAGCCAGTAGGGCTAACAGCTAAACACAGTTCGAAAAAAAAAAAAATTGATTTATATATATATATAGTCTGTGTCCCGTAGGTATGAAAACGTAAAAAATAGGAAACAAAGCTACTTTTATACATAGTAGAAAAGGGGTAATGTGGATCACGTAAGCGAAAACTCAAATAAAATTTTAATCATAAACGAAATATTTATGCAACTGCCTTTAAACATAATTTATTTAATTAACTATCATTAGAAATAATTTTCAGTTCATTTGGCAATCAACTTTGGATAATATAAAAAATTAAAAAAAAAACAGCTTTGACTCTCATTGCACCAACGTGCGGGTAATGGTGGTCACCCCAGAGAGCAATCGGAGTCAAAGAACATATATCGCAGATTAAAACTTGCCACAGCCTACACGAGTGTATCTGAACCAAATCTTGTTGTTACTTGTACTAGGCATCTGTTTCCAGCATCTCTGCGTAGTCATCGGCATCGTCCTGGCATAAGCCGTCAGTGCCAACATCTGATACAGAAAGTTCCTTCATATCTTGTAGCATTTCGCACTTTACTTTTTCAGGACCCTTCTTCTGTATTGTAGTCTTTACCCTTCCATGTTTTATTTTCTTTAACCTATATCTTTTCATCGTCTCATTTGATTAGCAGTGCAACCAAATAAAATATTTGCCTATTTTTTCATGAAATTTGCTAGCACGGCTTCTGTCTCAAGACTAAAGATAGTGTAGGTAATTTCTGAGGTAGAAACTTTGTTAATCGTCTATCGAGGACTTGGAAAATGGGATCTCCATAAGCTTATCAGGATTTCTTATAGAAGGACCTGCATCAATAAGCTTTATTAGCTTTTCCCAGGCTATCAGAAGACCAGGAACTTTTTGTTTTCCTAAGTCGTACTTTCGATATCTAAAATCTATACTTCGTATGTAGGTATATAAAATTTCTCTTTGTGCATATCGGATTATTATCATGAAGGGATAAGATTAATTTATTGCTAACAAGATAGCGTATGACTCTAAAATGGTTTCTACACAGCATCGTGCCGAAATCGCAATTCTGTTGCTTGTAATCACATAATTTCTAGAAGGGTAATACCTACACACGACTAAAGCCTCCTCTGCCAGACCAGAAACCTTGGAGCCTTATAGATCTTTGTTTAGCTACCACTCTTTCCTTCTTGAGATCATATTCTGTAATAAAATTTCTTTGTAAACTTTTTAATGGTAGAAAAAAAACAGCTATCAATAGTTTTAAAAACTTTAATATCTTCTAAAAACCACAATACCGAAGACGTGGTGCTACAAAAACTTCGCTATACTAACATTTTTCATAATTAAAGTACATAAATGAATTAAGCAAGTTGTCTACATGTTTCTATGCAAAAAAATAATTTAAATAATCTCGTTTTGTTAAGATTTTGGATTAAATGCATTTGTTCTATCGAATAAAATAAGTAATTTTAGAGGAAATTACCATTTATACTGGCATTTTTGATCCGGAATCGAAATCAGCACCATAGTAAAGAAAAAGACTTTTAAATTTACATTTATTGCATATATCGAAAAGAATCCTCTTTTAAGAAGAAACAACTTATCTCTGCTTAATTAAGAAAGCTTTCTATCATATTAAAACAATGAAAATAGAAAGATAAAGCTTATGCAGATATCTAAAACCTATGAGGTGATTATAATAATTAATATGGTATCTTTAATCAGCTAATAATATTTTATTGTCATTTATGGAAGACATTATTATTCCGTAATGAAATTACATCAGTTAATTAAGACATTGCAAATTCACACATAAAATTAAAATCCATTGTCCTTTATAGTCTTAAATACTTTAAAGTAATAAAAAATTAACATGAAATGTATTCAAAGGTCGGTAAATTAAGCGTTTAATTAAGTTCTTATCGCGAAATTAAAACGAGTTTAAAGATAAAACAATGTTGAAATAAAATTTCCAATTAACGGTTTACATTTTAGTTTGTTTTCTTCATATTCAAATAAAAGTAACATAAAAAGGTAAGTAGTAGCTTCTAGTACAAGACGAGTCCAAGGAGTGAGGTTTTTTAATGCATAGTCCCACAACTTAATACTACTATTTTTGCGAGATTGTCACACTTAATCTCGCTTAAGGAGGCATGACAAAGAAAAAGGGTGAATGCCGCCTAGGCACACCGGCACCGACGAAGAAGAGTAGGAAATAGAAGGCGGAGGTTCATACAACTCCTCCCCCTGTAGAATATCTATGAGCCGGCTACGACTGAGGGGCCAGAGAGGAATGCCTCAACAAACCTCTGGCTCCCCACTAATGGTTGACGACGGTCCCGATGGGTTTTAGTGGATAATGAGTTTTTTCCCCTCGGACTCCCACTAAAAAAACAACTGCACCGATTTAAATGAAATTTGGTACAGACCCTGCGAAAAGACATAGGATACTTTTTAACGTACACCCGAAAAACGACTACTTTCTGTGAGATCTCCAAAAATATTCATCAGATTAACTTAAAATTTGACATATTATCCATTCGCGACGAAGTCTCTTACTAAGAACGCGTTAGCCCCATAATTCCACGGGATATAAGCGAAACTTATTGAGAGATTTCCTTTACCAATAACCCTTTAATTTTACAATCGTAATACGTATTCCTAAAGCGATATAAACCTTCAATAATACAGTTTCCAGTTATTCCAACGGGATCAGGAACTACGCGTCACAGAGTATGTGTTTATATGATGTATACATCTATCATATAATGTACAGGGTTATTGGTAATTTAACGTATTCCCGTTGTGACACGAAAAGGATGACAATTTGGAATAATATAAACTCCACATACATTAATCAAACGTGAACCATTTTTTAGTTTATCCATTTAAATAAATCAGAAGCAACACATGTAGTGTAGCTTCTGATTAACAAAAAAGGGTCATACACTCGTTATTTTTCAATAGGAAAAAAATTCAAAGTGCGTGCATAAAAACTCCACACGTCAGATGTGAAACTTCTTTGGCAAACTAATTTTTAAGTCTTGGCATACTGTATGAAGAGTGCCAAAGAGGATGTATGCTTAGTTCAGTTGTCGGCATGTTGATACTGGCAAGGAAGGATGGAATTAAAACTTTACATTTCCGAGACTTAGAGAGAGGGAAAAGGAAGATATGTTAGGAATTCAACGAATTTAAATATTGAAAGTGTCAAAAATTAATACAAATAATTTATTGAAATCTCAAATGACGAATTGTAAACAAAAATGCCATGTTTTTGTGAAATATTTCCATTTAATATTTTATGAAAAATAGTATTTTAAACTATTAAATGACGAATGGCAAATTAAAATGCCACATGTGATTTGTCAATATTAAAACTACCAAACCTTCAAACGAATTAGCATAAAAAACGCTGCACTTCTTCGTGACGCTAATCATGCATTTCATCCATAAAAAATTATACCCCTGAGAAGTTTCACTTCAAAAATTCGATCCAAATTTAGAGATGCGAGATGCGATATGAGGGAATGTAAACTATTATATGTAACCCAAGACTATAACCATCCCGTTTTGAAGTAATAGGTAACAGAAAATAAACAAACCAAACCTATAATAAAAAAATATAATTTAAAAATTACAACAAAATTAATATAAAAACCCTTTATCTACAAAAAAGTGTGTAAAAGCAATTATAAACAAAAACCAAATAAACAATTGTAACATATATTTAAGAAATTAACATAATTTCGTTCAAACATTTTTGGGAACTTTTAAGTGTCAAAAATCAATATAAGCTTAATAATCTCCTTTCAGATGGTCATCAGTCTGTCCGTTGGTATCATTCAACTTCGGAAAAGTTGAATAGAGAAGAAACAGTAGTAATGAAGAATTGGGTTATCATTATGACGTTATATCAATGGAAGAAATTTATCTTGAAATAAATAAAAAAATAGTTGAATCACAATAGATTAATATGGTCGACTGTCTGTCCAAGGGTAACGAATCTACCAACAATTAGAAAAGTACATTCTATGGACAAAAAACAGCAGGAATGATTTAAAAATAGCTTATTTTTATAAGTCATATCAATGAATTAAGACAATTTTTTTTAAACAAGTTTACCTCGAAATTAAACCACTATATATTAAAATGGTCAATAGATAACGAATTTAGCACCTGTTAGAAAAGTAGATTCCACACAGAAGAAAGCAGGAAGATAATAATAAGATGTCATATCAATGCAACAAGATATAGACATTGTTTTCTTAACAAGTTTATTTCGAGATTAAACAAAAAAACACCTGCAATAAAACAGTTAAAGCATATTTAAACTATATTATATTCCGGTTTCTGTAGACTGAAACAAAAAATTCTTACAAAATATATGTAGTCTGTGGAACGCTGGCGCCATCTGTCTATCGGCGTGGGGCAGAGTCAATAAGTGGCAGTCCCGCGCGCGTCTCTCAGCTGTTCGGGTGACGGCCCGTCGGTGCGGTCGACTTTTAATAAGTTAGTGTAAATTGATTTTGGGAACATTAAGTGCTTGAACATTATAATCCGAGTTAATTAATAGTCATTGATTGGACCAACATTACCCATCAACGCCCACAGTATAGAAATTATGGTTGCCAATAATGACGATGTCGGCGGAGAACCCTATGCCCCTTAGCTTTATGCTACCTTCTCTCTTATTCTCCGACATATATATAACAAAAAAATATAACATTATAAATTCATAAGTGTGATAAAATCAATAAAAGAGTATTAAATATATATTTTATATGAAATAGATGCATTTTTATATATTGCAATTATAATTGAATTTAATTAATATCAAATTTCAGTTTCCTTTATTATTTATTTATAACAAAAAAAGAGATCTGTGTGAGATGGATCTCATCAGATGTACATGTGATGAATTATTTCTAAAAAGAGATTTCTTCCAGAAACCCAAACAAAATGACATACTACATATATATAAACATAGTTGCATATATTTTATTTTTCTGAAATTCCTATAACCCAAAGGTTCCCTGGAGGAGATCTCTACATAGCAATAACGTCGCATTATTGTACCGTTGTTTTTTTTTTTATTTTTCGTGATTTATCTATATATTTATTGTGATGTATAGTAAAAGAGTTCTCCCTCTCTCAAGTAAATAACATATTATATATGTATATAGATAAAAATAGGTAATCATTAAATCTTACTAAGATTATTTTCCTGAGAACTTCATGAAGTGATTTCCTTAGATGCGTGGCTTTTTTAGTTTAAAAAAAGTCTTTTTGAGTATTAATTTAAACTAAAATTCGAAAATTTGAACATTCTTATGGTTCTACTCTCAAACCCCATACTTTAATAATAAAATAAAAAAGAACCAAAAAATATTTGAAAGTACAATTTTGTATATCGATTTTCCATTCGACTTTCGATTATCTATTTTTAATTGTTTCATTGAAACAAAAAACCATGCCATATAATAATTAAATAATGATAACGTAACGCAGCGTTTCATCCTGCCATAAGTGGTTATCACTTTCATGAAAATAATAGAATTCACTAAACTTTTATCCCCGTTCTATCCCATCAAACAAACCAACAAACAATCCCATTAAAACTCGCAAACCCCCTCCTTTCCATAATGTTGAAGTAATTTACGGATGACCTCTTTTTACTGAACCAACTGAGTTAACCACAAAAATAAAAGAAGTTTATCTATAATTCAACTGAAATTTAGAGAACACTTATACATTTGATTTATTTTTTATTTATTATGGTAACATCTTATCTAAGTGTAATAAATTTATCATCTAAAAATACTTAAAAAAATTATAACTTCTATGTACTTTAAGCCTTAGCAAATAATTAATATATAAGCTAAATGGACTAAGTACATTCGGTTTTAAGTAATTGATAAAGAATTATAAGAGTTATTAAATTGAATAATAAGAAATATAAGTGTGCTATTGACTACACTATAGAAATAGAATTAGAACTTGATTGTAAGCTCATGACATGGTAAATGATGATACAGTTAATGGTTTCTACATAACGATGAGACTGTTGTATGGTTTCGGTCACGGCTAGTATGTTGTATTGAAAACATTAAAAGGTAAATCACCTCTCACCAGGTTAATGTGTTTGCCATCTTAGTCTTTATCATCACTTAATAAACAAATGTCACAGAATGAATAAAAAAAGAGGAACTATCACGAGACACCTGATAACACCGAATTTATTTTCTAGGTCAGAACGGCGAGAGTTCGGCAAACCGAGTGACAAGAGAAAGGCGACGCGGCGACGTTTCGCCACAGCATGCGTCGGTCTATCGTATTCCTGCAAATAAAATATTCAATTCTACTATACCGTATTATATTCTAAGCCATTTATATACATGTATATATAGATCAGGGGAATGTATAATGAACGTGTTAAGCAAGGATAATAAATTTATTTAAAACAAGTATTACAAAAAGCTTTGGCGGAGTGCGAGTCGCCGAATTTAGTGGGAAGAGAAACGACGTGGCGACGTTTCGCCAAGGCACCCGTCGGTCTCACGCACCGCTATAGATGTTTCACATCAATAACACTGCATACTAGGGGTGTGCGAATATCGTTCCAATCCAATATCGATATTCGATTCAAAGTTCGAATCGAATAATTCGCTAATTAATGAAATACCTCAAATTGTTTCTGTTTAAATCCTGTATAGAAATATTATGAATAATATACTTTTCGTTTAAAAAATATCTAGGAATACCTTATACTTCGGGTGAAAGTAAAAGATTATTTTTCACTGCTGGCGATATTGTATCTGATAAACGAACTTCGTTATCACCCGATTCAGTATCATTGTTTTTAAACAAAAATTTCTAAATCATTTTCAAATTTTATTTTTTAGAATACTGTAATTGCTACGATATAATTTCTGTATAAAGAAACATAAGAAACTCTGAATTGAAAATTCACTAATAATTTAATAGTTTACGAATAATTGGAATCGAATGTTAATATTCGATTCCCAACTCGAATCGAATATTGACAGTCGATTCCAAATAAATAATTCGTAAGTTCGTATTATTCGCACACCCCTATTGTATAGAATATAGTTAGGTACAGCTAGAATGGGACGAGAGGCGACGTGGCGATGCTTAACCACGTCATGAGTCAGTCTCACGCGACGCTATAGATGTTTCATATCAAGCGAGAGAGTTTGCGAGCATGACATATATATTGAGAGTGCGAACTAACATTAGGAGTTGATAATAACATTTAAGTACTTACCTCCATCATGATATTTTTGAAGAAAACAATTAATGGAAAATTTAGGAACAAAATTCCTGCGATCGATTGAGTTTTAACTAATTTCCTATTTGGTCTCTTCAAGCGACAACTGACTAGTTAAAACTTACTTAAATACATTTTTTTTTATATCCCTACATCGGATTCCTAAGCCAACATGATATTGCATTGCATACTAGCTGACCCGGCAAATTCGAACCGCCTCAGAATCAATAAATAAAAACGCTGAGTGATAACTACAGAATGTTTTAACTATGGAAAAAAAGATGTCAAAACTTAAGCAGAACAAACATGATTCGTAATATACGCGAGCTTTACGCCCAGATTCCCGCCAAAGTCCATAAAATATCAAAGTTCCGTTCAGAAATTGTTGGTTGTCAATTCGAAATGTCAAAAACAAATGAAATACGGGACAAAAATCGACAATAGACATTTGACATTCAAATCAAAAAAAAAACCAACTTTTGAAATTAATTTGATTTCTGAACGATTTCATGTGTTTGACAGGTGGGAATAGTTCCTAAGGGAAATAAATTGTTGTTTTTACTATATCAAAAGCATGTTTTTCATATTGTCTATGACTCTTGTCTTTTACTCATGTTCACCTTTTAAGTCTTCCCTGGATTTCCACAAATAATTCAAAACAAATTTGGTCAAATCAGATGTATACAAATTAGTGTTTACACTTTAAGTATTAATTAATGAATTACTCTAAACGAATTATTAATAAATTAAGACCAACGAAACCGAGCAACCGACTAAGTATTCAATATTTGTCTTATATATATATTAAGCCAATTTCAATAAGTACACAACAAAACTTAAACCAAATAAACATCTTTGATATCACTGATATACATATGTATAGTTAAAGTGAAAGAAATCCAGATTTTGATATGATATAATTAAGTAAAGTCTGATCTGATGTACGAAAATTTTCGTTTTTAGTGCCCATGTGCGCCTCCTTTTTATGTCAAAATAAATTGTAGTGTCCATGCTTCAGATTTTCGAAGCATGGGCGTTTCTTTTATATGTCAAAATAGCTTCACGTTTAATGACTGTTACGAGGCACATAAATAGCCCTGTAGCAGCGGAGTTAAGCTTTTAAGAAATAACTCAATATTTCATATTAAGAATGAAGCGTATGGGTAGCGCAATAGCAGCAGAGTTGTAATTCCTTCAACATAGATAGCGCTACTTGCGAGGTGTAAAATAGACGTAAACAAAGCCTTAATTTCAGCTTAGTACCTGAAAACACTAAATTTTTCTGAAGAAGGTAAAGAGAACTGAAAATTTTTCAGTCTTTCGACAACTACCCAAGATTTTGTATGTTTTGACATATCAAAGCATTCAAATCAAAGAGATGTACGGATTTTTTTACAAAACTTTCCACGAATTCGTATAATTAAATCATAAAAAATTCTCTTTCATTTTTTTTCCAAATCAAAAATGGAAAGTTTTTATACAACTACCCACGTTTTAGTAAGTGTCATATCAAAGTATTCTAATCAAAAAGATGTAAGTCTTATTGAGTAAGTTAAGTAAGTCTTATTGAGTCAGTGAGTAAACACAACGATAGCAACATAAGTAAAACGTCCGATGAGCAGATTATTCTTCATTAGTCTTCTTGGTGTCCCGTCTCCAACTAAGGAGCTCATCAAGCAACTCCTCGAAGTATGGATTGCCTCCAAGGCGTTTTACCTGGAAATTATTATATCAAATCCGTGATCCTTTATTTAAGTAGGCTATATATACCATTGTCGTTGAAATATGTTAGAAAGCATATACATGAAGTTATTTGTCACGTACGATACGTCAAAATGCCTTAAAATTATATTTTGTACTAGTTCAAATTTTGTGAATAATCTACACTATACAGTATAGAGTTGAGAAGAGATAGCAATCTTATACAAATATTCTTAATGTGTTCGCGCCATCTAGCGGCGCAAGCGTTGCATCAAATGAGCCATCTATACAATATTCACAGCACTACATCGCAAACAACAATGCTTAAATATTGTTAATAAATGCAAATAGTAAATGTGTAAAGCCTTAAATAACCTTATGTTAACCTTAATTTATTCAATAAACTAAATTTGCAACGGATGGTCTAGCAAGGCGTTTTATCTTCTCCTAATATACGCATAAACCTAACAAATTTAAACCTTAACTCTCTAATTTAAAGCACATTTTAAAATAATGAAAGCGTCAAAATTACAATAACATCAAGACTTCACCAAATACGTCTCGCTTCATTTAAAGTGGGAAATTATACTGGCTCAGTGCAAAAAGAAGCAACTCTTACAAACTCATTTTCAAATCTACAACGTAAGATTACCTCGGCTCTAGCTTCATCGTCCAGTTCCTGGAGACGTTTCCTCGTATACTCAAAGCTTCCGAACTTATCCAGCAGTGAGATGCAGTACTTCTTCACTTCGACATCTCTCGTTCTTTGTCTCAAAATATCTGAACTCATTAAGGTTACATACTATAGAGGGAGAACATCAACATAAAAAAATGTAACAGCTTACTAGCGTCCTTTTGGTCATAGGCCTCTTTACTCACAGGAGAGAGGGTTTTAGACTTATAATCAATATTTTTGCACGTATGGCATAAACATATATCTTAATCTTAAGACTATGCAATTAAAAGGATACGAAGAACTTGGTTATCTCCTTTTTGATTCTTTATCGCGTGTATGATGGGAAAACTGAATTTGCCTTCGGTTAGATCCTCACAGTAGCTTTTATTCTCCGAATACTGTAAAGAAGTAATAGGTATAAAGTACACATGTCAGAAGTGAAACTTCTTTGGCAAATTAATTTTGATTCTTGTTTATATTTATACAAATCGAAGACTTTAGATTTCAGAGATTTAGAGGGAGGGAAAAGGGAAGATATGTTTATATTTAATGAATTCAATTGTCATTAAAATATTAAAATTTTCTAAAAACAATACAAATAATTTATTGAAATCTCAAATGGCGAATTGTAAATAAAAATTCCACGTGTATTTTGTCAATATAGAAAATTATTCATTAAATTTTTTTAAATTTAAAATTTGGAAAAGAGAATTTATGAAATATTTTATATTTTATGAAAAATAGCATATTAAATTATTAAATGACGAGCGGCATATTAAAATGACACATATTATTTATTTAAACTGCCTCATTGGTGTAGTGGTTAGCATGTTCGACTACAGACATGAGGTTCTGGGTTCGAGTCCCGGGTCGGGCCAATTCAAAAATCGATATTGAGTTTTCTATTAAGATTTTCTCAATATTTGCCCGAAGTTGGGAAGTTAGCGGGGTGATCCACCCTCATGCCTCGGAGAGCACGTTAAGCCGTCGGTCCTGCGCCTGATCTCTCTCCGGTCGTATCGGAAGCCCGTCACATCGGACTATGAGAATGACGGAATAGAGAGTGCACTTGTGTACTATGCCTGCCAATCCGCTTTAGAGCAGCGTGGTGGGCCTATGCTCTAAAAACCCTCTGTCCTACGAGGCACACCCAGCAGTGGGACGTTAATGGACTGTTACTTACCTTACCTTTTTTATTTATATAAAACTACCTAACCTTCAAACGAATTAACATTAAAAAACGCTGCACATCTTCGTGACGCTAATCACGCATTTATCCGTAAAAAAATTACTTTCATGAGCCTAAAGAAGTTTCACATAAATAAGGTCAATCGCTACTTATGGCCCTTACTGACTCAACTCTTGCATGTGGCTGACAAACTTTCGCTATGTAAAGAGTAAACGTGCTATCGGTTGTCTCAGTTAATTTACATTCCTCTTCCATATTGTTACAGTTTCTGAATCCCGGAATAGTAAAAATCTCGTAATGCTCGGAATTAATCTGCAGCCTATACATATCAGATGTGGCTCACAAACACAAACGCACTTTATTTATATCATTATTTCTTTCCTACATCTACCTCTTTTCAAGTAAAAATTATTTACGCTCGCTTGACTTGGGAAGTAAGCTGGTTAATGCGTGACGAGAGCGTTATGAAAAGTGTGATTGGATGAGGCTCACTGTTACCGACTTTATTATGGTAATCAAATATCTCTCTCTCTGATGACATAATCATCTATTACTGAATTTTAAAAATAGTCTCACAAGGTTGACTCTCTATTACCTTTTTTAAGATAATCAATTGTTTCTCATTTTCAAATTCTATTTCACATTGTAACTGTATCGACCTCGTCTCACCGAAACGTTGTACGAAATACATTATAAAATACATATATACAGAGTCGCGCATCTGACATAGTTTAAAGGCAACGTTGAAGTATAATAAAATATATATTTGGCCAAGTGTAATCGTCTAGCTAGTTAGAACCCCTAAATATGTTGTTTCCATAGCAATCCAAATCCTTTTAGAGCGTCAGAGGTAAAGAGATGGCGTGACATGACGTTCCCATTATTATATTCATATATAATATAATATCTGTAAAGCATAAGAAATATAATTTTCTGGAAAACATTAAGTATTTATCCAATGATGAATATAACCAATGCCGATGAAGTAAACTCCTATCATAGGCACTCCGGTACCTTCTATTATTATTTATGTTATTATTATTATTATTATTAGGGCACCGAAGTGGTCAACTGGCGCCACACCCGCCAGGCGACGATGAGTTCCGACTCGTGCTCTGAACCCCCTCCCCATAATAAGAGTATTCCTGTTTATAGTGCGCCTGCGGCGTATGATCTGTCTCTTGTTGTGTCATCGGGACTAAAGCCCGGATATGTTTCATAAACATGTAGAGACGGGTCTCTAAGGTATTTCAAACGAGGATCGAAATCCATATACATTGTCAGCCGAAGCTGTGATGAGGCAATAGCCATGGTTATAAAGCGCAAAGCNCCCCCGCGCAAATTCCATGGCCCTCTCGTTTTCTTTCCTTTTTTTTTCTTTTTTCAAAATAACAAGGCTTGTGTAGGTTGCCAGTATCACTTATATATTATTGATTAAAAAAGGATATATATAAATTATATTTCTGAATACATATAATGCATTTAATTATTTTTATACATACATTATGTATGTCTGTATATAAATTGTATATATATTTATGTAAGGACGTGGCCGTCACAACATGAGAACAAAAGTTTACAATATATACAGAAGTTAACATAGCAGTCTCACCTCTTGCAGGCAAAGATTGCAGTAATCATCCCTAATCTGGAAGTAAAGGCCCAGGATCGATGCCAGTTTGGTGAAGTCGGATTTGTTCTCACTGAAAAGCTGCATCAGGCGAATGGCTAACATGAAGAGACCTCCAGTTTCTGAAAGAGGATATCATAATTTGTGTTTAAAAAATGTTACTTCGACAGCTCTTCGTATAGAGCGTCAAGTTGCTTTTTAAACATAGATTTTTGTGATTTTGATGATCACCGAATTTGTCAATCGACTGCCTCTACGGCTTGTGAAACAGTGTTACAAAAATATATTTTTTTTAATGTTTTGTATTAATTATTAGACAAAGACGATTGACCTAGGTGGTCTATAAATGACGTGACATAATCATCAAAATGAAAAGATAGCCTTAAAAATGTCTAAAAAAAGGTAAGCGGCAGCCCATTAAAGTCCCGCTGCTTGGAATTGACTGCTCACTGCATAGGAGAGAGAGTTTTTAGAGCATAGATCCACTACCTGCAGTCGCCATGTGGGCTGGCATAGTACACAAGTGCACGGGGATGAAGTGTAGTGAAGCCCAATGCCAACAATAGAAATTTAAGGTCATTGTTCATTTTTGACGCCCGATCCAGGACTCAAACCCAAGACCTCATGTCTATAGGCAAATAAGCTGAACACAAGACAACTAAATTTATTTGTATGAAAAGGATTCTAGGTAACGACTGACGATACAAAAAAAAAACAATTTGTGTATGATTAAGATTACATTAAATATGTAAAAACTTCATCAAGACAAAGCTAATAATATAAAGTACAATTGATTTTTTGTTCCATAATAATAAAGTAATAACATTTACAAGAAATAATTATATTGTTGTGTTGTTATCGTGATGATAAGTCGCAAAAAAAAACTCTCTTATTGCATATTAGACATTTTTGATTTTTGATTTCATTTTTAGGTTATCTTTTGTTATAACCTAATGATATAACCATATCATTAGTATAATAATTTATCTATGAAATTTGAGTTTTAGACTTAGAGTATTACATTTTGTTAAACTTAGAATCCATATATATAAATAATAGTAAAATAGTATAAGGAATGTTTTGTTGACTGTAGCAACTATATATTTGTATGTATTGTTTTTCCAAGAATAAAATTGTTTGTGCAATTAATGTAAACCCCGTGATTGACGAATAGGACGCCAATCAAATGATACACTTAATAACAAATAAAGAACTAACTAGCGTAGTTTACTTGTCACATTAGTGCACGGGTGTCAGTCGCAAAACACGACATAATAGAAAGCAAATTGGGCGTCCTGCTGACCAGCAATCGACGACGCTGATAAGGCCGAGTGCTTGGCCCACAGCATAGAGGAACAGTGTTCCCCCAGTACTACAAGCCAGTTAGAGTGCGCGACCCCCACGAGCGAGCCACTCGAGCCAACGACATTAGACGAAGTGCATGGAATTGGCAAGGGACTCCATGCCAAAAAAGCCCCGGGGCCAGACGGCATCACCAATAAAGTGATCAAGCGTCTCCCCAACAGATTACTGTGCCTTCTGGTACTCATATTTAATGCTCTTCTAGAAGCTTGTACGTTCCCTGACGAATGGAAAGAGGCCACCGTCATAGGAATACATAATCCAGGAAAACCCAGCAACCTGGCCACTAGTTATAGACCAATCAGTCTACTCAACACTCTGGGTAAAGTGTATGAGACTATCATTTTAAAAAGACTCAAGGCTACGGTGGAAGCCATGATACTCATTTCTGACGAGCAGTTCGGTTTTAGAACCCAACACTCGTGCGTACATCAAGCGCACCGCCTCACGAAGCACATTCTTCAAAAAGTCCACACCGGTAAAGGTCCCACCGGTGTAGTATTCTTCGATGTGGCGAAAGCCTTCGACAAGGTGTGGCACGCCGGCTTGATTTACAAGCTGGACCACTTTCAAATTCCAGATATTAACTCGTATTCTTGATACGAGACTATCTCTCCAACCGTTCCTTTGGGTATCGGGTCGAGGGCACTCTGTCCTCGGCACGCCCTCTCAGAGCAGGAGTCCCTCACGGCTCTGTGCTCTCATATACACTCCTCCTAAACACCCTGTACACCTGTGACTTCCCACGCACAGCGCATGTACAATTTGCTCAGTTCGCGGATAACACCGCTCTCTATACCACCTCACGAGAAACCAACCTGATCACCTCGAGACTCCAAAGAGCGGCGAATTGCATCGCCGATTAGTTTAACAAATGGAGAATCGAGGTGTACCCTGAGAAAATCGTAGCAGTACTTTTCACGGGCGTTAAACAGATCTGGAACTATAAACTGCCAAACATTAAACTTTACGGCATGGATATCCCATGGCGTAAAAAGACCAAATACCTGGAAGTACCCCTGGACAAGTCCNCTGATCTGCAAGAAGAGTAAAATATCACTTCGCAACAAGGTGACACTTTACAAAACTTGCATCCGCCCCATTACGTTCGTTTTTGCACACGTGCTAGAACGCACACTGGCCCGCCTTCAGACGCTGCAAAATAGATTCATGAGGATGGCCACAGGATGCCCCTGGTACATCCGAAACGTAGATCTTCATTGGGATTTAGAACTCCCCACGATCAGGAGACATTTCAAACCGCTCTCCGAAAATAATTTCGAGAGAGTCATTAAACATAGTAACTCACTAGTGGTTAACGCGTCCTCTTATAGGATCCGTCTCAACGTTCCGCCTAGAAAGAGACGGCCTAAATGTGTTCTTAACGACCCCGACAACACACTAACAATCGACAATCTATCATACCAGGTAGGACATGGACTTCACCCACGTGGCGCTTCTGATTTTGTCCTTTTCAGGTATGTTTCTGCGATAACGTCGCTCCAAGCCGAGGCTCGGTCTCGCAGGAGACGCCGTTGGAGCAGCGTTTCCCCGGAGAGCGAGCCCTTTTCAGGGCTCGTACTCGAATAGTGGCGGCCTCCATAGGAGCCCGTTCTCCTTCCGGTTACGCTGTAAAAGCCAGTAGGGCTAATAGCTAAATACATTTCGAAAAAAATAACTCCTGCTGAACAACAGTTCGATACATACATACCATCACGCCTCATTCCCATAGGGGTAGGCAGAGAAAAAGTCATTCCACTTGCCACAATCCTTGTATATCTCCTTCGCTTCCTTCATTCTCATTAAACCTTTCATACAAGTCCGTCATTTTAGAGTACTCTGGTCCTTATTTGAAATGTCCTGGATTGGGCCCACCAACGTTCGCCTTGGTCTTCCCCTTCCAACTTTTCCATCCACTCTTAAGTCATAAATCTTTTTAGTCAGTCCAGTTTCATTCATTCTCTCTACATGCCTACACCATCTAAGCATACCTTTCTCGATTTTAGTTACTACATCTTCTTTTCTACCACAACGTTCTCTTATCACACTATGTCTTACTTTGTCACTCAGTTTCAATCCACTCATACTTCTCAACGCATGTCTACCGCATTTATTTTACTTTTGTGATTCTTCTGCCATACCCATCTTTCACTACGATATATAAGTCTTGGCACCAACACTCCTTTATGCACAGCCAGTCTTGCCCCTTTGAGACACCATCTGGCTATTCATAAAGGCCCGCAGTGCACCATTTACCATATTCCCTGCATTCACTCCCCTTTTAATATCACTTTCACTTGTTCCATCTTTTGTAAACTTATATCCCAAGTATACAAATTCTTTCACCTCTTCCACTTGTTCCCCATCGATCTTCTAACAGTTCGATTGCGTATATATAACCTCGTCTGGTGACAAGTAGACGGTGGGGCGTTGGGTGAAGAATATGGTGGCATTGCTATAATTTAGAGTGAAATATTTTCATTTATCCTGAATCGGCAATCTTCGCGAATGTGAGGTGTCGAATGGGGCTCACATATGCTAACGTGAAATGAATCAAACTATAGTGTTAAAGGCAGCTTTATATAGTATAAATATGAAAATAAATAACAAATATACATACTTTTCATAGTCATTTCACTGTACTCCTGTTCCGTAGGACATTGGAAATTTTCTCTCCAGTAGAGTTCGATCCCTTGACCCCTATGTAATTCAAGGAGCTGTTCTGTATATACTGACGTAGCCTGAAAAGTGTAAGTTCGAATTTTTTTTATTCATACTGATCATCTTATCTGATATCAGTTTAAAATTAAAAGTGCGTGCGTACAAAGTACACATGTCAGAAGTGAAACTTCTTTAGCAAACTCATTTTTTAAATCTTGTTTATATTTATACAAATCTAAAACTTTAGATTACCGAGACTTGAAGGAGGGAGAGAGAGGAAGATATGTTAAAAATTTAAAGGTCATTAAAATATTAAAAGTATCGAAAATTAATACAAATAATTTATTCAAATCCTAATGACGAATTTATTAGTTTTTGAATTTAAAATTTAGAAGAAAGAATTTATGAAATATTTTTATTTTATATTTTATGAAAAATAGTATATCAAATTATTAAACGACGAGTCGTGAATTAAAATGCCACATGTTATTTGTAAATATTAAAACTACATCTACCTTCAAATGAATTCGCAAAAAAAACGCTGTACATCTTCGTGACGGTGTAATCACGCGTTTTATTCGTAAAAATTTTACCCATAGAAGTTTCACTTCAAAAAGAAAATATTAATTTTACATTTTACACAGATATCAAATTAAGGTATAAAAGCACGTGGATCCTGTAAATGCGTGTGTGTGTGCGTGTGCGCGCGCGCGCCTGTGTATATATATATATATATATATATATTTGTATGCTTCTATTAGAGTTTACGGATGTGCGTTCACCTGAACACTTCTTTATAAAGTATTATAGATAACATGTAACAAACTTACGTATTATAAAACAAACCACGCAATAATCTCAAAAACTACTATACGGACATACATATGATGAAGGTTAAGATAAAGAATTTATCAAGGTTTTGAGTAAATTTGTTGAAATATAGCGATAACAATAAGAAAAGCCAAAAAAATCAGACTACGTCACGATTTTTAATAAAGACATTACATTAAATAAATTCTAGTAGTGTACACTACTTATGACACAGAAGTTATACATACATACATACATAGCATCACGCCTCATTCCCATAGGGGTAGGCGGAGACCACGTCCTACTTGCCACGATCCTTGCATATCTCCTTCACTTTTTTCATTCTCATTAAACCTTTCATACAAGTTCGTCGGTTTAGAGTACTCTTGACCTGGCCCTTATTTAAAATGTCCTGGATTGGGTCCACCAACGTTTGCCTTGGTCTTCCCCTTCCAACTTTCCCATTCACTCTAGACTCATAAATCTTTTTAGTCAGTCTAATTTCATTCACTTTCTCTTCATGCCCAAACCATCCAAGCACGCCTTATTCAATTTTAGACACTACATCTTTTCTACCACAACGTTGTCTTATCACACTATGTCTTACTTTGTCACTCAGTTTCATCCACTCATACTTCTCAACGCTCTCATCTCTACCGCATTTATTTTACTTATGTGATTCTTCTGCCATACCCAACTTTCACTACCATACATATGTGTTGGCACCAACACTCCTGCATGCACTGCCAGTCTGGCCTTTTGAGACACCATCTGGCTATTCATAAAGGCGTGCAGAGCACCATTTACCATATTCCCTGCATTCACTCTCCTTTCAATATCACTTTCACATCTTCCATCTTTTGTAAATTTAGATCCCAAGTATACAAATTCTTTCACCTCTTCCACTTGTTCCCCATCTATCAAAATATTGCCATTCATCATAGATTCATCTCGTTCAAAAAGCATAACTTTCGTTTTGTTTACATTCACTTTCATTCCTTTCCCTTTCAAAGCTTCATTCATAATATTTAGCATCTCCTGAAGCTCGTTAGCGGATGACGCAAGTATTACTTGATCATCAGCGTAGAGTAAACATTTGATGACTAATTCATTCATTCTTAACCCATACATACATTCTTTTAAATCTGTCAAACATTTATCCATGAAAAGGTTGAACAGCCATGGTGACGCAACACATCCCTGTCGAACACCTCTTTCGACAGGAA
>JACTOM010000667.1:156838-275817 GCA_015832385.1 Elymnias hypermnestra
GAATGAAAGGAGACTGACAAAAAGGATTTATGAGTCAAGAGTGAATGCGAAAGTTGGAAGGGGAAGACCGAGGCGAACGTTCCTGGACCAAATCCAGGACATTTTAAATAACGGCCAGGTCAAGAGTACTCTAAACCGACGAACTTGTATGAAAGGTTTAATGAGATTGAAAGAAGCGAAGGAGATATGCAAGGATCATGGCAAGTGGAAGGATGTCTCTGCCTACCCCTATGGGAATGAGGCGTGATGCTATGTATGTATGTATACCGAAGATATCCCGGACGTCAGCTTATACGAGATTAGTATGGATCTTAAACAATTGAAGAACAACAAAGCACCAGGTGATGACGGAATCACAGCAGAACTCCTGAAAGCGGGTGGCAAACCTATACTTAAAGTCCTTCAGCGATTGTTCAATTCCGTCATCTACGAGGGCACGGTGCCAAAGGTGTTTTTCAATAAAGGCGATAACACTTTGCTGAAGAACTATAGACCTATCGCGCTGCTGTGTCAAGTCTACAAATTGTTCTCAAGAGTCATAACGAATCGCTCGTAGATTCGACGACTTCCAGCGTCCCGAACAAGCCGGTTTCCGAAAAGGCTTTAGCACCATAGACGACATACATACTCTGCGGCAGGTTATACAGAAGACTGAAGAGTATTGCCGGCCACTTTGCTTGGCGTTTGTGGACTATGAAGAAGCCTTCGATTCGGTGGATCCTTGGGCCGTATTAAAATCTTTACAGAGATTCCGAGTCGACTACCGGTATATCCATGTATTGAAGTGTTTATATGAAAACGCCACCATGACAATCCATGAACAGGACCAAAGCACAGCGTCTATCCAATTGCAACGTGGTGTGCAACAGGGAGATGTTATCTCCCCGAAGCTATTTACTGCGGCGTTGGAAGACACCTTCAAGCTTTTGGACTGGACCGGATTCGGCATCAATATCAACGGCGAGTACATCACTCACTTGCGATTTGCCGATGATATAGTCGTAATGGCGGAGACTCTGGAAGATCTCAATACAATGCTCGATGACCTCTGCAGAGTGTTTCAACAGGAACAAAAATCATATCGCACATCCATATTTCGCCCCACCCGGTCACCGTTGAGAACTCAGCACTCGAAGTTGTAGACGAGTATATCGACCTGGGACACACGAACCAATTAGGTAGGTCCAACTTTAAAAAGAGATCAACCGCCGAATCCAACTTGGATGGGCAGCGTTCAGAAAACTACGGGACATCTTTTCATCCAAAATTCCTCAGTGCCTGAAGACTAAGGTCTTCGAACAGTGCGTGTTGCCAGCGATTACATATGATTCCGAGACATGGCCGCTGACTATGGAGCTCGTAAGAAGACTCAGAATCACTCAGCGTGCAATGGAGAACGCTATGTTCGGGGTTTCCCTATGTGATCAAATCAGAAATGAGGAGATCCGTAGGAGAACTAAAGTCACCGACGTAGCCTACCGAATTGCAAAGCTGAAGTGGCAATGGGCAGGGCACATAGTTCGCAACACCGATGGAAGTTGTGGCGGCCTCGCACCGGAAAACGCAGCGTCGGCAGACCCCCCACCAGGTGGACCAATGATATCTGGCGGGTCGCTGGCAGCCGCTGGATACAAACGGCGTAAAATCGGGCCCATTGGAATTCATTAAGAGAGACCTTTGTCCAGCAGTGGACGTCCATCGGTTGAGACGACGACGAACCTTTCTATTGAATCACTGTATCTATTTCTGTAAACTGCATTAAAATCCATTGAATTGTTTAGAAAAATTATGTTTTGTGAAGATAGATTTTGAATTTCATATCTCTATAAATATACAATATTTGAGTTTTGTGTTGTGTTGACAGTAATGTCATATTAAATAGTGAATTAAAATATAACAGTGGCGTGTTGACTAATGAAATAAAATAGGTTACCATTGGATGTCCTAGTTCTTGTGTTTTCTCGAGTGCGATGATCATAACGTAGTTGGCCGCGTTTATCGTACTTGCAATACCATAAATTGAATGCGCAACTGGAATGCCTCGTCTCAGTATTGAATTGTCTTGGATGTCATCTATTCTGCAGTTAAGATGTAGAAAAACATTTCTGTTATCATCCGTTTTCCATTCACTACAAGTGAAATATAAAAGCTAAGCAACAAAAGCTAAAAGCAAAAAAGCAACATATATCTATATCTACATAGGAGAAATTAGTATCTCCGCTGAAAACCAACTTTGGGACGAAATCCCAACAATCGCTGAGCGGTGTTCCCTTTTTCGGCATCACATTTTTTTCTGCGGCTACTTTGCTTGTTATATGTTAGAATACACATGTAACCATTTTAACTGTAGTTAAGTGTGATGTAAAAAATAAAAGGTTATTATTATTATTCTTTTTTTTTCTTAATTCTATACTCCCTTTTTAGAGGGTTAAGTAATATTGATACGCGGGCGTTAGCCAAGCGTAACAATATCTATTAGGTATAAAGAAGAAGGTAATCTACGGAGTTATTGTTAGAAATTTGCGGGTTATGCGGCAAGTATTAAGAATAACTGCTTTCTGAATAAATGTGTATGTGAATTTGGGCATTTGGAGTATCTGTAGATTAGTCTGGAGCCTTTCGGGAACCACACCTGTGGTAGAGATAACTATTGGTAGAACGGTTTCTACTGCCCACTGTCTTTTTATTTCTACAGCTAAGTCTATGTATTTTGTTGTTTTTTCAGCCTGGGTACTAAGAAGACCGTGGGTGTTACATACCGATATATTTATAATATAAACGGTTTTATTAATCTTATCTATAACTGTAATATCTGGTCTATTGAAATGTATGGTTTTGTCGTAATAAATTTTGTAGTCACTATTTACTAAAACGGTATTTGGTTTGTATTTATAGTAAGCAATTTTACTTGTAACGAATTTATAACGGTGGGATAGATTTTGATGAATTATTACTGCTACTTGGTCGTGTCTATGCTTATAGTCAGTTTGGGCAATCGATTTACCTGCACCGGTGATGTGCTATATATGATGTGATGCTCGTTTCTGAACTACTGAGACAACGTCTACAGAGATCAGTAGGCAGATTAGATGTGTGGATGATGTGTTTGAGATAGTTTCTGGTAGCTATTACTTGGTCTTGTATAGCAGTCATAAAAGCTTCAGTTTCGGGGAATAGTGCTCCACGTCGAAGCAACTCGTTTGACGATTCCAGGTCGATGTGAGTCTGGGAGAGGTCAAATCGATGTCTGCCATGCAAGGCTTTTTGTAACCACATCTCAATTTTCTGGTTATTACTAACAGATTCTTCATTTGACCGTGAATTCTTTTCATTTAGGTTTAAAGGAGTGAATTTTAGGTTTTAAAGAGTGAATGTTATTATGATTAGTTACACTATTTATAACTCACTAGCAATGCCCCGCGGTTTCACTAGGTACCGATCTCGTGGCAGTGGAAATCTACTAAGTCGGATTACAGATTTATTTTTGTTAACATAAAAGTTGAATTTCACTTAGTTTTTAATTACTTCCTTTCAAATTATTAGATACACACTTACTTTGATAATCTAATCAATATACAGATTTTACTTTACAACGAATATATATATCTAACTAAGACCTTTTAAAATTCGTAACATCATTTACGTAGAATGTCCGACATTAACAAATTTAAAAATAAAACAAAAACTCAAAATGCATAGCTTTCTTCTATAATATTCTAATATTATTCTAATATTCTAATATTACAAATAAACTCTTCTAGAGAAGAGTTTATTTGTAATATTTTCTTGTTTCAGAACTTCCCTATACACGACATTTGACGTAGTTTTATTTTATTCTGCAGTTAGACTCGGGATACGTCATTCTCTTTAGACTGAGATTTTTAAATTCGTTATGTATTTTGAATAGAATGTCTGATTTAAATAATATAATATTCTACAAGTATTGTAACGGTCTTTAATAAAATATCATTTAATAGGATAAAGAGATATGAATAATATGGTTTGAATATAATCGGCACTTTTATTAACTTTTAAAATGCAAAAAAGTAGTTATAGTGGCATATCTACAGTAGTTGGACTTATAGTATCACGGAATTTTTTAAAGATATTAATACATTTTGTAATAATGTAAGATATTTTTATATGCTAACTTCAAGAGTTTTCGCAGCGCACGCAATAACAATTTTTTGTTTTACATCTTGGGTTACATCAATGCATTTTTCTTAGGAATCCCCATTTTTCTTTTTTGAGAAAGTAATATATCTTATTTCGCTCAATGAAAATGCAGTTTACTAATGGCGAAAAAAATAGTGAAATAGGTCCAATAGTTTTTATGTAGCTATATACATACAAAAACGCAAATGTTTCCTATTTACGAGTAAATTAGTTTAGAAGAACGGCTATACCGATTTGGTTGTTAATTGGTGAAAAGGTAACTTAAAACCAGGAGAAGAACACAGGGTACTTTTTACTATTATTTTACCACCGCGTACTTTACGACAAAAGATTAGCTCAGTAGTAAACATGTTTCGAAACATAAACCAACAAAGCGCGTTTGGTGGAAAATAAATTGATGAACAATATGATTTACGCCACGATACCCAAAGGGAAATTAGAAGGTGAGGAAATTCTCATTCCGAAGATACCGATGATATGCTGTTTGACTTTTAACGAGAGTCTTGCATTGGCCATGACCATTGCCAAATCACAAAGCCATTCTTTGAAAGATAGTGGTCTGATTCTAGAAAATCCAATTTTTTCCATGGTCAATTATTTCATGGCATATTTAGGGTTCGGAAGATGACACACTGAAAAGTGCAACCCACGCACCAAAATATAATGTCCTGGTCAAAATAAAAGATTGAATAGAATTCAAATTCTGCTTATTTATTGCTCTATAATCTTAAAAAAATATATTGAAAACTTGAGTGAAGCGAAATAACCATCGTAAATTGCGGAATTGTAGAACTTTATAAAATTTTAGAGAAGTAATAACAGACTAACACATATCGAAGTCGACATTTTTGTGTAGGTAATAGGGGAGTATATTAAACGAGTAAAATAATTGGAGCCAACACTTTAATTATATCTCGTTAGATTCATATAAACTTTAGTAGCAATTACGTCATTGACCGTTTAAAAGCGCTGTTATTTAACACTAAGTGAGTATAGTGGTCTAAAACCATCTTCGCGTTATTGCCGTTTTAATTTTTTATAATTACAACAGACAACCGGGTTGGCGGATCACCTGATGGTAAATGATCAACGTCGCCCATGGACACCTGTAGCACCAGGGGAACTGCCGAAGCGGTGCCGGCCCAAAATAGTGGGTTTCATATCCTATGACGAACATGCGTAACGTAAAAAAAGGTAAGTAGCAGCCTTTTGACGACTCACTGCTGGTCATAGGTCTCCTCACTAATAGGAGAGTTTTTAAGCATAGACCGCTGAGGGTTGGAAGGCTACATAAACTCCAGAATTACTCCCGAGATATACAGGTTTCTTCACGATGTTTTCTTTCACCAAAAGCACAATGATGAAAAGGAAAATCCAGCACGTAAGTTTTATTTTTATAAACAAAAACTTAACGAGAGTCTGCTGTGGATCTAAACTCTCTAAACGAGATACCCCGCGTCTCACCACTAGACCATAGCTATTTTTCGGACATAAGTACTCGTAAATAATTTGTATGTCTAGTAAAATATGTAGAAATCTAAAACATTTATTGCATGTTAAATTGGACTCAACAGCAAACAAATTGAGTATTAAAAATTTTAATTGCATGTTGTTATAAGTATAGAGCACTTCTAATTAAAAGTTATAATCAAGATTGCGTTAAAAATATAAATATTTTATTACTGTCAAGTTTACGCTTGGCTGTAATCTCACCTGATGGTAACCAGCTGATTATACTCGTAAAGTCAAAGATTAAAAGGCCATAACCTGGTAAAATGCAGGTAACAAAGTGCGCTTCCTTTTCAGACTGTAACATCATTTACCATCACATGAGATCACAGTCTATCACTAACTTGACAACAATAAAAAATCTTCACGAAGGATAACATAAAACATTTATGATTTTTTTTTTTTTTTTTATTGCTGACAGATTAGCGCTTGACTGTGATCTCACCTGATGGTAAGTGATGATACAGTCTAAGATGGAAGCGCGCTAATCTGTTAAGAGGCGATATACCCCTTACGGTTTCTACACAGCATCGTACCGGAACACAAATCTCTTTGTTTGGCGGTNACTATACATAATGTTGAATGGATTCTCACAAAAACCCGTAACGACATCCTTATAAAAATAAAATAACAATGACTTAATTCTGAAACAAAAGCGATGGATCTGTACTTGAGAATTATTATAATGAGCCTCAATATAGGTAAGTTTTTAATATAACGTGTTTTTCATACAAAACGTACCGTGTTCGTATCATACGAATACATTTAAAATTTCGTTATACAAATGAATTTAACATCGATACAGAATGTGCATATTTAGAAAGTATTATTGATCTATTTAGCAATACCTTTCAACCACAACTCATTAATTATTCTCATTAAATTCCATAATTCAGTTGTCTCAACAGATTTAGACTTGTTAAATTCTTACAAGATAGTTACCGTTGTTTGATGCTTAGCAACAAGTTTTTGTACTTGTTAAAACTAATCATAGTTCAACTTAACGTCTATATAACAAAACATTATTATAACAACCTACTTTATGTAACCATTTATCCACCATCGCATTGTTAATTTAATATATCATGGATCATATCTTCTTCTTATGATACCTCTCCTTTACTGGAGGTTGGCCGTTAGCTCCGCAAATCGTTCTCGGTCATGCGCAAGGTGCAGCAACTCATCTGCAGTCACGATGCCCGTCCACTCCCTGACGTTTCGCAGCCATGATCTTACCCATCATTGTAAGCTGGAGAAGCGATCATAGCACCACACGTAGCCCAGTTAGGCGACATTTCTTTGCTTATTTGTTTAGAAAAGCTGCCTAATCATCCCGATGCGTTCCAGAACTTTTTATTCCTGACTTTATAGACCCAGCTGATGCATAGCATCAGCAGATAAGACCACTTATTGAATGCTTAAAGGCATCGACGAGTGTCTTACTTAAATGTCCACTCCTCACAGCCATAGAAAACTATTGGCCATAAAGAACTATTGGCCCAATGTAGCAGAGGAGAATTTTGACTCGGAGCTTAACGTTTAAGATTCGACAGCACAAGACTTTCTTCATTCTGTTAAATGATCCACGGGCAACTTCGATAGGCATCTTTATTTCCTGGCCAGATTCCACTCATCGTTAACCTAAGTTCCTAAGTACTTGTACTGCCGCACTTACTCCAGCGCTTTTCCGGCCACATAAATATTAGGCCTTGAAGCTGATAATGGCCATAACCTTCATCTTTGCTATATTAATCGTCAGACCATTTACCAGAGATCAAACTAGAAGACGTCAAAACAATTATCTCAAAGACAAAGTTGTAGATTCTACTAGAAGTTTGCTAGTAACAATGCAAATTATCTTGAACTTTATTTCCATTATCACGTAAGGTACAATATGGTATATAATTAGAGTAATTACTGTAATTAAAGTTTTTAAAGTCCAGGATTGTTTGTTACGCCCTTTGCAAGTCTTGTTGAGACCATTACAATTAATTTTTAAAAATTAAACCAATGTTATTTTCACACTTTATGTCTGTGTATGAGATGAACACATTTTTTTTTCAATGGACAAAGCAATGTATCTACTAACCCAAAACCTTGTTTAGCTGAGAAATGCTTTCAGACACCAACCATGAATCACGAGTGAGGGACTTAGAGAGGAATGAGACGTCACAATAGCCGTTAAAACCCAGCGGAACCCTCTTCATCTATGAGTGTGGCTCCAGGGCTCTAACTTTTACAATCGTTCCGGGTGTCGTGTGAGGATTCGTGTATGAGATCTCAGTTTCAAGCCACTCATACTTCTCAACGCTCTCATCTCTCCCGCATTTATACTTTTATACTTCTTCTGCCATACCCAACTTTCATGCAACTCTATGCAGAGCCAGCCTGGCTCTTTCAGACACCATCTGGCTATTTATAAAGGCGTGCAAAGCACCATTTACCATATTCACTCCCCTATCAATATCACATTCACATGATCCATCTTTTGTAAATTTAGATCGCAAATATACAAATTATTCACATCCCATTCGTTCGTTTATATAACATAATGTAATTTAAATATCATATAAACAATGTAAATCATTCTTAGCATTTTTCCTACGTACATTTTCCACTGAGTGGACAAAAATAAAAAAATAATATTAATTAGGAGTTGAAACTGTGTTTTAACTTTGTTTTTAGTTATATTTCATTAACGCGAATGTTTCTATGTTAATACATGAGGGCGGTAATTGAATTTAATTTTATGTTGCTGACAAGTTAGCATTTGATTGTGATCTCCTCGATCATCTCTTAAGAGATAATTTACTTCTTATGGTTTCTACACAGCGTCAAACTGGAAAACTTTTTTATTTGTTTGGCGGTATTTCTTTGTTGGTAGCCACGTTGATGCCTCCCAACAGTCCAAACTCAGACAAGTTGGAATTTTTACAATTTGCCCTGCCGGATAACAAGCCCAGAACCTCAGCTAAAGTGAATACCATTGTGTTAAAGAGGTCAGCTAATAATATTTCGAATAAACTTCAATACATTTTGATAAAGTACATGATGATAGATACATGGGATAAAATGAAGCGGCTTCCCTTATCTGTTCGGTCATTTCTTTTACACTATTCAACGGTTTAATCCAATTCAGCAATAGATAGAGTGATTCAAGGGGAAGGATTTAATGTATAATACATATATGTATATTACAATACAGAAAATCCGAAAAATTCGATGATTAGTAATGTGATGTCGCGTAAGAAACATATTTTTGTGCACCTTAATCTACCTGGCAACCTTAAGAGGTAAATCAAATTAATGTGCTAGGAAATTGTATATCTTAAAAAGATCGATAAAAGTCTGCGATGATATACGTTTATCTCTAAAGGATAAATCACAATTACCAGTTTTCTTTTGTATATTACAAAAATGTAAGTAAAGAGTAAGGTTTTTTTTTCAAATGTCCATATAAAACATACAATTTTATTATAGATTGAATATCAAACAATTATAAATATATATATCTAAGTTCTAGAGTTCCCAAGATCTACTTTGTATATCGTTTTAATTTGTTTCATATTATTATTAATTTTACTTATACCGCACGTCTCCCAACAAATTTTTTAGATTTTAGATAATACTTTATAGCTTTAAATCGTTGTGGGAGTGCAGTAGTCTGTGGAACGCTGGCGCCATCTGCCTATGGCGTGGGACAGAGTTATAAGTCGTGAGCCAACAGCGGACTAGTTCCGGAGTAATAGTCCGCCAGAGCGATCGACTGGATGAAACTGTCGCGTTCCTGGCTATTATTATTAATGAGTTTTTGTAAATTGATATCGGGAACATTAAGTGATTGAACATTATAATCAGAGTTAATTAATAAAGCCAACATTAACCACGAACGCCCACAGTATAGACATTATGAATGTGATTAATGACGATGTCGGCGGAGAACCCTATGCTTTATGCTCAACATACAATAGGTTTCATTGTTATGGTAAAAATATTTAAGCTAAATATATAAAGATGGCACTAATCTTTAAATGGCACATTTAAGTGTACGCAGACAAAGTTGCGTGGCTCAACTAACTTTTAAATATATATAATGACAAAAACGACTTTGTAGTAATGTATCCACTTAGTGCATTCATCGAGATTATGTTCATACAAAATTACAGTTAAATTGCCCACAATAACTTGTTTGTAAAATTACAAGGAGTTAAGATATATCACGTTTCAGCATAAGAGATAAATAAGTAATGACAGAAAAGCAAAAAAACATGTATTTTTTTATTTACTCCATACAAATAAATAACATTGAAGTGAGTGAATATCAAAATAGCAGCGTTTTAGAGAGAGAATATTTATTTATTTATTTATTTATTTATTTAAGGACCACCAGTAGTTACTACACTTAATGTCTTAAAATATAAAAAAAAACACCACAAACAATGACGGGCAATATATACAGTACATTAAATAAGTAAAGAGTACAATAAGGCGGCTTTATTGCTAATTTATGGCGATTTCATTTATAAAAAGCAATAGGTGATGTCCAAATATGATATAAACCTAAATTTATACCTATTAAATAATATGTATACTTATAAACGGATACATATAATATATTCATAAAAAGAACCTTTTTAATTAATTAATACAATACATACAGATATAACATTAAAATCAAAATTATATAGTCCTCATATTCTAAAGAAAGAAAAAGAATGAAAGCTTTATTCAGAGCACTGTGAGTTAAATGCACTTAAGACAATAAACAATATAAATAATAATTGCACAACTTTGTTTAATGGCCGTGCAAACCCCACATAGCCCCGAAAAGGCAAAACAGCTCGGCTTGTGCCATGTGCCACAAATATGACACATGGCGCCGATTTTCAGCTGCAGCCTCATCAACCCGTCCCGGACAAAGTATCATACTTGTTATTAATTTTTATAATATTAATACCAAGACTTAATATAAAATCTAACTACTATCTAACACAATATAATCTAGTATCCAATCTTAACTACTATCACAAAAACAAAACAAAAATAGAATAAAACCGAACAAAAATAGAATAGACATACAATAAAAAAAAAGAATTAAAAAGAGTGTTTTTATATATATTAGACCCTATCATTAATAATTATATATTGAAATTAAATTAAATCCGCGGATATCAGAGACCATTCTTTTGTAATAACTTATATATAATACTTTATAATTAACAAAGAAATGTATTTACTTTCTAACTTTAGGTATATTAACAATTGATATATTATTCTAATCTTTCTAAATTTTAGTAGGTGTGTAATTGTAAATTTAATAAATGTTGTTTATATTTAACTTTGAAACTCTTANAAGCGCAGGACCAACGGGTTTACGTGCTCTCAGAGGCACACATCACACCGCCAACTTCCCAACTTAGGGCAAATATTGAGAAAACCTTAATAGTAAAGTCAATATTGACCCGGGACTCGAACCCAGGAGCTCGTGTGTGTAGTCGAACATGCTAAACACTAGACCAATGAGGCAATCTTATTAGATATAGTTGCTTATTATTAATTATATCTGGATTACCTTTAAATAGAATAGAATTTTTAAATTTTATACAACTATTAGTTTAAAAAAATGTGAGGCATATTCCCTTATATATTTTGGTAATTTATTAAAAACTTTAATTGCCATTACGCAAACATTTTTATTCAAAAAAGAACTTTTATGATCGGGTTATCGGAATTTGTCTTTACAGCGTTCTCCCTTAAGTCTTTCGTAAAGATTATCATTATTTTTTAGAAATAATGCTAGTTCACGTATATATAACGACAGTACATTCAGAACTTTTAGTTTCCTAAAGTACTGCTTGCAGCTTTCACTTTTTTTAATTCCACATATCGCTCTTATACATTTTTTATGTGCAACAAATACGCTATTATTAGAGTTTCCCCAATGTGGTCACTCGAGAGGATAAAAAAACCTTTTTAACCGACTTCAAAAAAGGAGGAGGATATAAATTATGTTTGTTACCTCATATCTCCCGACTGGGTGGACCTATCTTGATGATTTTTTTTTAAATGAAAGGTGGTGCTCGTCATAGGGTTCCATTTTTTTTTAATCCAGTTCTGATGATGGCATCCATGAGAAAACCGGATAAGTGTTAAATTTGCATTAAGCATGTGCGCGACAAATGGACGAATAACTCAAGATCATAGCCACCGATTTCGAAGTTTCTTTTTTTATTAGAAAGGATATACTTCAAGGGTTGTTTTGTAATAGTTTGGTTAGGTTCTGATGATGGATTCCATGAAAAAATACGGAACTCTTCAATTCTTAGGAGCAAATGAACGATACTGAACCGAACCATCTGTAGGTTATCCAGATATTTGAGTTGCCTACCGTAACTTCAGTATGGTCAAGTGCTAGTCGTAGTTAAATATGAAGATCAATGGATCTCCTCAACGGCTTACAATAAGGGTGCGGTTTATGGCAGACAATTCAAATAGCAATGAGCTTACGTTTGTTGCTGCATTGCAACACGTTTACTTCAGATTCACTAAAAATCAAAAATAAATAAAAAATTTAACAAAAAAAAGAACCGCCTTCAAAACAGACTTATAAATATATTAATATGCTCTAAAAAGTAAGAAATAATTGCGTATTCTTTTCTAGTGTTCTTCGTATTGTTATTTTCGGATTCGTCAGCCAAGGTAGATGTTCCCCGCGTATCCACTTGGCAGCTCCCACGTGTCTCCCACCTAATCTTGTATATGAAGGTGCCTCGGCCGACACCGACTCCAAATATAAAAATACGAAGAACACTACAAAAGAATACGCAATTATTTATTACTTTTTAGAGCATATTAATATATTTGTAAGTCTGTTTTGAAGGCGGTTCTTTTTTTGTTAAAATTTTTATTTATTACTATAGAAAGAGGACTATTTGTAATTTTTTTCTGACTTTGACGAAATTTTCTCCACGAGTAAGATGTCTTTATTCATCGTAACAGTTTTCTGTCACATGAAAGGAAGCTAAGTATATTTGGCTAAGCTAATCTATATTTATTTATGCACCTTTTATATTAACTTGGAAATAGAAATAAAAACTGGTACACAAAGGACACCTTGTCCTTTAAGTGAGATCTCTTCCGGGAACCCTAAAAGTGTAAAACACAAATTTTCTTTCTACCTACACCCGTTATATGTTTTTAAAGCATCCTACCGATATGTCCTAGAACACACATAATAATAATAAACAATTCAATAAAAAAAGAACCGCCTTTAATACAAAGCTATTGCAGACAAATTAATATGCTCTAAAAGTAAAAATAGTTTGAGTATTAGTTTTTACAGTTCTCCTAAGTATAATGAAAAAATAAATATTGGACTAATTGAAAGTTTCCCAAATTATTACGATAATATAATGTAGTAACAATTATTGTTATATTTGCAATCCATCTTTTATATAAAAAAGAATCATCAAGATCGGTTCACCCAGTCTATAGTCCCAGTCCAGTTTCAAACAAAAAAACATAGACGAATTGATAACCTCCTCCTTTTTTGAAGTCGGTTAAAAAGGCGATGCGGCGATGGTAATTTAGACAAAGTGACTTCTTTCGCTATGTAGACAATCCTTAAGAACAGGTGTTTCCATATTCCCGCGGGATCGTGAACTACGCATGGTACACTGTGGAGAACCAGTAGTATTGTGTATGACAAAAAAATATATGGTTTACAGGAAATAATGTTCGTAATCATACACCCGAGATAATTCATTCTTATTAACTAAAAAAATTATAATTACACTCGAATTGTACAGATATGAATATAAACTTACAATGTTGTTTTTTTTTATACGAAATTAACAGCGGGCTGTAACCAAATTTGAATGTTAATGATGAAGTTAATGATATATTAAAAAAAGTGCTGACATTGAAAAGGTTAAAAAAAATAACTACACACATCTGCTTATAACACACACTATAATGATATATCTAAACTAATATTATAAAGAGTAAAAATTTGTGTTTTTGCATGTAACGTCGTTACAGAAAAAACTACTGGACTGATATCAATTTTTTTTACCATTACAAAGCTGCATTTTCACTGAGCGACATAGCCATATTAATTTCTCAAAACAAATAGGAACCCCAAACAAAAATGCATTAATGTTACCCAAGGTGTGAAAAAATTGGTCACAAAAAATCTGTCATCGCGTGCGCTGGGGAAACTATTGATGATAGGACAAAAAAATGTTCTACAATATTATAGAAGGTATTATGTTAATATCTAGAATAAAAGTACGTAATACCATATGTCCAACTGCTGCAGTTATGCCATTATAACAATCTTTTTACATTTTAAAAGTGCCGATAATAATCTCTCCATATTATACGTCTGTATTAATACTTATTCTATTAAATGATAATTTATTAAAGACCATTTCAATACCAGTAAAATATTAAAATCGGACAACCCATTCAAAAGATATAACGAGTTTATAAATGTCAATCTAAAGAAAATGTAGCGACCCTTATAACTAGGCGTGAGACACGTGAGTTAGCTCGTATTGCAAAGATACCAATGTTACCTACCAATATACCTATACTGTTTTTATTTCTATCAACCTAAAACTTACTGCAGCTATTTAAAAAAATCTTTCATTCCCTCCTTAATTCCCTCGTAAAATGTCCGACATTAGTAAACTATTACGAATTTTAAAATGTATTAGTTAGATATACATATATTCGTTGTAAAGTAAAATCTGTATGTTGATTAGATTTTGAATTTAAATGTGTATTTAATTATTTGACAAGAAGTAATTAAAAACTAAGTCAAATAAAACTTTTACGTCAACGAAAATAAATCTATAGTCCGATAGCCTTTCCACGGCATGCTAATGCAGAATATTTCAACGCCCCTTACGTTTAAAAAGTCAAGTATAAAAGGTAAATTTTTAAGACAGTGCCACAACAATAAATGATTTATTACTGTACAACTTTAGTACTTATGATATGTTTTTAAGCATAGTATTTTAATAGCTATATGATAAAACTACAATGCAAATTGACTCGTTATACGTAGGAGACATCGATTTGGCTTGCAACAAAGGGAAATATCTGTTATCTATAATTTAGGAGCTCGTGACTTTGCGAGAAAAGTTTAAAGAAGATGCAATTCTTGCGATACCTCCGCAACATATTATATTCTATATTATTGTATATGTTCCTACATTAATTCAATTATAGAAAAAAATCTGAAGGACAGTCATAATACAAAAAGCAACAATAAGCGCGTCACGACGTTTTAAAGCAAAAAAAATTAAAGATAACACTAGTAGGGCTGAGTATATGTATATGCAATAAAAGAACACAAATAATCCTGACTAATCTTAGTCTTCCATTTAAAACCTATACTTATACATAATTTAATCGTATACTTATAAAATATATAATTAAACACATTGAAAAATCTGATCAAAATTGATCAAAGTATTGAGAAGCGATCTACTGATTCACATACTCATTGTTCTGTATGTGCACATTCTTCTGTGTCAACAACAAGTAGTAATTATAAAAACCGATTGTACTTTATACAACACAACTGAAGTCAAACATGTTAATACACTAATAGTAGGAATTGAAAAATAACTCACAGTAAACTAGAGTTGTGAAGCATCTGTACAATCTCTCCAATGGCGCGGAGTTTCTCATCGCTGACTCTCAACCAGTAGTTAAATGCCAAAGATAGCTTGGAACGTATTTGCTTGCCTGGCACTTGTTGGATATATGCAAATGGTGTCAACAGTTTCTATAAAATATATTTTCTATATAGTAACAATCTTCTCCATCAATCTTATGCAAAGATTTGCTATTTGCACAGCTGTAATATAAGTGTTTCAGTGTATGCGCAAACACCAGTGCACTCTCCATACCAAATTTGACACTCAGATGGAGATTAGCAATAGGACTGATGGCTTAACATGCTCTCTGGGGCATAGAGGTGTAGCATACTTCCAAATTCAGGTAAAAATTAACTATTCTTGGGATTCAAACCCAGACCCTCTCAATTTGTAGCAGAGCACTGTAACCACTAGAGGCAAACAAGTTTTTATATAAGTAGCCTGTTAAGATATGCAAATGTAAAATTTAACTACTTTCCAAAAGATAAAGAAGCAGGTTTTCATTCTATTTACTCTGTAAAGTGTATATATACCAAGGACATGACAGCCCAGTGGAGAGAGACAAATCATAAGGCACTATGCCAACATTTTTGTAAATTTACATGCTCATTTATGGTTTAAAAATTCATCATTATGCTTTTAGGCGAAGGAAGGAAGGTAGCCTACTTGTATTCTGAACTGATAATTGGTAACAATACAAGCTTAGTCTAGCTAAAGAGGTAAATCATAGTTCATTTTAATGGTTCTTATAGAAAGATTCAAGTCTCAGTAACTATGGTTCAATTGAGGCACCAAATCTTTGTTCTATTTGGCTGTACTGAAAATTCAAATTGCCCTTAAGATAGCTGAGCTTTGGTAGAAGATGGAACCTTAAGAGGAAGTATCATTTGATCCTGAACACAATTTTTTAAATTGGAAGCAGTATATGCATGTTTGCTATGAAAAGTATATTTTTCTTTAATATATTATATGTATTTTTCTTTTAATCACCTGAATATTTTTCAGATAATGGATGAATATTTTCAAAAAGAATTAAATTATAGATGAAGAAATTTTAAGCAAGCTTATAAGATAACGGAAAAACAATATGAAACCATGGAAAAATAAAGGGCAAACAAAGAAACATCATTTTAATTTCATATAATTTTCATGTTTTGTATTTAAAATGTATAATTTGAAAGTTCCCTAATTGGCTTGTATCACACTTACCAGACTTTTTTGCTTTATTCTAATTTCATGTTTACTTTTTAACCACATAATAAGAGAAAAATGTAAAAAATTAACAAGTCCAGTCAAACATGATTTCCAAAAACTTCTATATTCCTTACATGACCCTTCAATAGATTGCACTGTATTTTTTTTATAAATTTAAATATTCTTTATATGACAAAATTGTATTAACAGGAAGTATATCAACCAGCACAAGTTCAAAAAATAATTTGAATTGCAGTGGGTGAATGAATTAGTATTTCTTTTACGATTAAAACATTGAACAAAATAAATATAGGTAGAATGTGAAATAATATATAAAAAAATGGTAAAACTTTGTGACAACCTGCTTATGATGAATCATTAATTAAAATAACAATGAAAAGATAATAGAAAAAAAAAACTAAAAATTTAAAAGGGAAACCGCATATCACTCTTGTTTATTCAGAAAAATTTGTATTGAAATGTTGTTTAAAAGGATTTATAATAATATACCAATTTTTACATTTTAATTAGTGTTGAAAATAAACCGGGCAGAAGAATTAAACATTTGAAAACTCACCTCGTCCTGGTTTTTATCACCACTTTTAGTTATAATTTGAGACATTTTTAGGGCAGATTTTTCTTAAAATAATTTTTAATGTTAATTGAAAAGTTAGAAGAACACTGGAAATCGATTTTCTTTAGCACAAGCACACTGCAATGTACAGACAAATAACTTACTGCAGTGACAACTGGCGTTTGAAAGTTTTCTGTTACCAAAAGCGTGAATCGAAACCATTTAAAGTGCTTATTTTTTATTGCCTTATCAAATATTAAATAATTGTTTGCGCGCCACCGTTGATTCAAATAAATTAACGCAAATAAAGAGCTCAGACCAATAAAATCTTAAGTATCTGTTTGTTGTTGCATCTTTTTTATTAAATAATGCATATGTTTACTGATCATTCAAATTGAAATTTAAATCAGTTTTACACATTGCTAGTTTTATGCCTTTTGATCGCCTTAAATGTTTTTATCCACCAATAGGATGTCATGTTACCGCCGACCGTATAATAGGGGTGAAGTGAAAGGCATTTCGCTCTGCCGCTAATATTATTATGGCGGTGGTTTGCAACAGCTTTTTAACTTGCAAATTGGTTTCATAAAACCACAATAATTTTTACCTAGTTCATGTTATTTCTTTTTTGAAGTTGAATATATTTAGAGACTTTAGATGGTTAGAATCAAGCACCGTAAACTAGCTATTAAAAGCGTTTAGTACGGTACCAAACCGTTATCTTTCGAAAGTGAGTTAGGCACTCTAGTTAATCTGTGATGCGAATTATTGTGATTTGTTGTTATGTCATTATTGTCAATTGCAATGTCAAAATTGAAGATACTACATCGAAGTTTGATTTGTTATTTTTTCAATTGCCTTCTGGTAAACATAAATACACTTTTGTTTTCTACATATAGAATTACGTAGTATTTGTGAAAAATTGGCTTAAACATGGCTCGAAGAAAATTAAATTTCTCTTAAGAAACAGTATTATGTCGGCTCGAAATTATATTTTATCGGCTCGTGAGAGAAATGTGAAACTTGTTGACTGTTTGCCTCAGATAAACCAACCGAAGAGTGGTTATCGCGCGGGAACAGAACTGCCGGTGTTATCTGCTAATGTTGGTGGTCTCATGCACAGGAATCTACATTATTCCTATCAGGCACCTTTATATACCGCGGATAGTTTGGAAAGAGCCAGCACACCTTTTTCGGATTTTTTTTCTGAAAGCGAAACAGGTGATGTAAATTATTTGTTGTTTTAATTTATTTTATAAGTGAGGACTTCCTTAAACATACTCTGTTCTAGATTTTATTATAAGAAACAAGCAATGTTCTTTTCAAGCCATCATTGTGCTTTTTGGTGAAGGAAAATGGTTTAATGAAACCAGCATATCTTGGGAGTAATTCCGTGGTATGTGTAGAGTGGTGGTGCCTAAACTCAGCAGTGCAATATTAATAGGTTGCTACTTTGCCTAATTACTATATGTTTCAATGCAGGTACTCCTGATTTTCATAGCGAAGAAAGTGACAGTAGCGCTGGCTCAGCATTTAAGAGAAATACAGCAGAAGCTACAAAAAGTTTATCAGAAGAATGGGCACGAATCGAAAGGACATTATATGATGAGGAAGGAGAGAAATGCACTCGACCACAAATACTTGAAGAATGCAGGCAATGGAGACAACTTCATCCACAGCTAAGGTTTTATAATCACAATTAATATACTATGGACTATACAGACAGACTAATGATGATTCACAAGTTTTCTTTGTGCCTACATGAATAATAATTATTTTGATTTTGAAATACAGTGAAACTCCAACACAATAAAACTAAGTGACTTCTAAAACAATCTTTATACAAAGTGATTTGTTTTAATGAGAATTATTTTATACATACGTTTTAATGAATTGTAGTCCAACCTGGACTACAATTCTTTTTGACATAATAAAAAAACTTTGTTACTAAGCAATTCCTTATACCAAGTATTTTTTACAATATGGTTTTGTAGGACAATCAGATTTTGATTAATGTATTCATTATTGTAAAATGTAAAATTCTAAAAATAATTTACATCAATTATTATGGAATCTATGATGAATGGCAATATTTTGATAGATGGGGAACAAGTGGAAGAGGTGAAAGAATTTGTATACTTGGGATCTAAATTTACAAAAGATGGAACATGTGAAAGTGATATCGAAAGGAGAGTGAATGCAGGGAATATGGTAAATGGTGCTCTGCATGCTTTTATGAATAGCCAGATGGTGTCTCAAAGGGCTAGACTGGCAGTGCATGCTGGAGTGTTGGTGCCAACACTTATGTATGGTAGTGAAAGTTGGGTATGGCAGAAGAATCACAAAAGTAAAATAAATGCAGTAGAGATGAGAGCGTTGAGAAGTATGAATGAATTGAAACTGAGCGACAAAGTACGAAATAGTGTGATAAGAGAATGTTGTTATAAAAGAAGATGTAGTGACTAAAATTGAGAAAGGCATCCTTAGATGGTTTGGGCATGTAGAGAGAATGAATGAAAGGAGATTGACAAAAAGGATTTATGAGTCAAGAGTGAATGCGAAAGTTGGAAGGGGAAGACCGAGGCGAACGTTCCTGGACCAAATCCAGGACATTTTAAATAACGGCCAGGTCAAGAGTACTCTAAACCGACGAACTTGTATGAAAGATTTAATGAGATTGAAAGAAGCGAAGGAGATATGCAAGGATTGTGGCAAGTAGAAGGATGCTGTCTCTGTCTACCCCTACGGGTATGGGGAGTGATGCTATGTGTGTATGTATTGCCTATTGTTCTTGGGCATTTGGAAAAATTTGCTATATTAAAGAACATTATATGTATGCTTTACTGTAGTTTTAATTTCTAATAAGTTTGTATTTAATATTCAATATTACTGTCTATAAGTTCTGCTATGATTAGTAATATTTTTTATAATGTAAATTTATATTTTACATTAGCTATTACTGACAGTTATAGGGGATTTTGAAGAACTCATTATACTGCCAATTTTTTATTGATTTTTGCACCTCCTAAACTAACTTTGAAATAAAAATTAAAACTAGTACACAAAAGACACCTTATCATTTAAAAGAGATCTCTTACAGGAACTGTAAAAGTAGGAGAATTTAAAAGTTTTTTTTTACATTGAGGCTTGTTATATAAGACTGACACTGTATATTGTATTAAACCTTGTTTTAATATAACTATATTTCGAATTTAGAGTCATCGGCAAAGCCATATCAGTCCCTGAGAAAAAACTATGCTATAAACAGATGGAACATGAAGAAGTGATTGCAATGCATTATAGCAATTATGAACAGTTCAGTGAAAGCGAAGATCGACTTTCTCAGAGTAGTACAGATATAACACCACAGAATTCTCCAAGGATCTCTATACCAGAGGATATTACAGAGCCAAAGTTATTGAGAGAGAAGGTTTCATTCAAACTTCATGAAGATGTTGATTTGCCAGACACTTTCTGTTCCCTACTTCATATTACACCAATTCAAATAAGAAGTCCCATACATAGGAAGAAGACAAATGCATCTATCCTTAGATCAGATTTGGCATCTTCTAAATGGATGAGAAACAGACCGGAATCTTCTACACATTATGAAAGAAACAGTGCAAAATCCTTTGTATCTTTAGATACAAGGAATTATAACTTCAAAGATAGTAGTAAAATATTTAATGCTCGTGTATTAACTGCGAGGCATCGGGAGTTGGCTCGACTTGAACCATTGTATACACCAGAATTATCACAAAATGAAATTAAATCCAATGGATTGCAACAGTTTCATATTAGAAAAGTATCCCTACCCCCTTTGCTTATGGAAGAAGAAAAGCGGAAAGTCAATAATGGGTCTGCAAGAAAGCCCTATAAAACTAAAAAAAGTACATTGAAAAACCATTCAGATAAAGTGAAACATTGATAAGTTGGAGGGATATTACATTTCTGCAGCCTTTTTGTTCTAAATGATACCATTTTCTCCTAAAGGGCTATGCAGAGTTTCTAGTCAAATTGAATGTAAATGTAGTTTCTAGTCAAATTAAGCTCTGATCATTTTCTGTCACTTATTTACAATCAAATCAATTATACAAATTCTAATTATAAATGAAGTTTCTAGTCAAATTATATTAACGTTTTCTGAACGTAATTCATTTACAATCATACTAAAATAGATGTAAATGAATCCTCGCAGAATCTAAACATTTTTAGTTTTAAAAATATTTTCTCATTTTACTATTACTTTTGTTGAATATAATTTTAAATCACTATATTTCACTTGAAATAGGATAGTTTGTATATAAGTTTGATTTCATGAAAATTATTCATATTTTTTATAGAATAGACATGCTTGTAGTATAATATATCACAATTATATGGAGATTTTATATTGTTTAATACTGTGTTTTCTTTTCTCTACCTTTTTGAGTTCTATGAAGTTATATAATGAATTTCCAGAAGTCAAGCCATGCTGTTAATTATGTACAAGTACTTATATTAATTCTCAATTGACATACAAATATTTCTCCAAACACAACACTTAAACTGACTGAAGACATTAGAGTCTGCCCTCTATTACTGAGGCGGGCAAGTAATAATGATATATACCCAAATCCAAATCTAACTGCCTCATTGGTCTAGTGGTTAGTATGTTCGACTACAGACATGAGGTCCTGAGTTCGAGTCCCGGGTCGGGTCAATTCAAAAATTTCTATTAAGATTTTCTCAATATTTGCCCGAAGTTGGGAAGTTGGCAGTGTGATCCACCCCCGTGCCTCGGAGAGCACGTTAAGCCGTCGGTCCTGCGCCTGATCTCTCTCCGGGCGTGTCGGATTCCCGTCACATCAGACTGAGAGTGAAGGAATAGAGAGTGCACTTGTGTACTATGCCTGTCAATGCAAAGTGGAGCAGCGTGGTGGGTCTATGCTCTAAAAACCCACGCTCCTCGGAGTGAGGAGGCCTGTGCCCAGCAGTGGGACATTAATGGGCTGTTACTCACTTTACTTTTTACCCAAATCTACCTACAGTTCTCAAATCTTTGTTTATCGTCTGATAGTCTGCTTAAAATCGTATAGTTTATTTCCATTTCGAATCATATTAAAATTCTTATTGGAATTAAATTTAAGTTATGCTAGCGCATTCACTCCTGCTCTGTATTCTCGATTATGCTGATGCAAGCTATGTTAATTTGACTGAAGACCAACTCAATAAGCTTGAGCGACTTCAAAATCTCGCTTTTTGGTTCATATGCGTAAATATGACCATGTATCTAAATTTCGTCAAATGCTCAATGCGCTCCCTATTCGCGGTCGCCGGGATTTACACATACTTTTTCTTCTGTAAGAAAAAAGTAAGTAAGTAGCAGCCCTTTAACGTCTCACTGCTGGGCACAGGCCTCTTCACTCCGAGGAGCGAGGGTTTTTAGAGCATAGACCCACCACGCTGCTCCACTGCGGATTGGCAGGCATAGTACACAAGTGCACTCTCTATTCCTTCACTCTCATAGTCCGACATGACGGCAATCCGACACGACCGGAGAGAGAGATCAGGCGCAGGACCGACGGCTTAACGTGCTCTCCGAGGCACGGGGGTGAATCACACCGCCAACTTCCCAACTTCGGGCAAATATTGAGAAAATCTTAATAGAAATCTCAATATTGATTTTTGAATTGGCCCGATCCGGGACTCGAACCCAGGACCTCATGTCTGTAGTCGAACATGCTAACCACTAGACCAATGAGCAATTTTCTTCTGTACTGTGTGCTATTTCATCCTAAAACACCAGCATGCCTAAAAAATCAATTTGAATTTGTTGGAGTGCAAAGCCAACTCAGAACCACATGGCAGCTCATTTTAAACTCCGAATGTAACACTAAATTTTATGAGCAATCCTTTCATGATTTGGCTACCAGATTATGGAATTCGTTTCCTCTACTTATCCGACAGTCGAAATCACTCGACATTTTTAAAAATTCAGTAAAAAACTATTTCTTGAGAGCTACATAGACGATTTATATTTTATATTAAAATTTTTATTAGTATATTCTTTTATTATTTATCTTACTATCATTATTTTGAGTATAAATTTTAAGTACTGGTGTGTAATTATTCATATGTAAGTTTACGTAAGTTCATCGCCTACCCTCAATTATTAAATAATATTTTCTTTTATAATCAACGGTTGCCTGGAAGAAATCGCTACCCTAGCGATAAGGCCGCCATTTAGATAGTCTCCTGGTTTAAGTTTTCGTATTTTCTGCATGTATAATATAAATTTGTTTAAAATAAATAACTAAATACATTTGCTATATATTTGATGTGTATAAAAACAGCGATTAATAGACAGTCAAAGACGAAAACAAATTTTTATTATAGATAGTGTTTGACACAAGACACGCCTCCAATGCGCTTGCTTGCTAAAACATTAACTTTTGCCAGCCTCAGTTGCTGTGCATAGGTTATTTTAGCGCCAAATTGTTCGTGTAGTATTTTAGTTAGAAGTAATAGTTTCGTAAATGTAAGACATAGAAAGACCTCACACTTTTATCATATAAACCTAAAATTTTCTTCTCATTATGTTATCTCGTAATACCCCAATATGTATGTCCTATTTTATAACACATATATTTATAGTGTAAGTAATTTGCGTCATCTGTTTCGAATTGTAAAATTCCTTTAATGTGGGACACGAAAAGCCCAATTATCGAGATACTATAGTCATTAGTCTATAGACTATATTTAAATATAGGCTATATTTTACCACATGGTATTACGACCAATAAGAACAACGGAACACCAAACAGAAAAAACGGGAAGATTTTTTCCTTAAAAGAGTTTTGTAAATGGATGAAGTTACGCAACAATCATGTATTACGGACTTGTTCCTCTTAAAATGTCGGGAATAGTACATGTATATCTTTTCAGGTTAACTCACTGTAACCATTATTGTGGCAAACATAAGTCCTCTCAAGCTGTTATGTGACAGAGAGAAATTTGGGCGGGTCGATTAGTCATTGAAAAAAAAAGTTCAATAAAAGCACAAATTCAAATACAAATACAGAATTTATTTGGTATTTACATTATTTGCATTTTATTAACAATCAACATCAACAATATTAAATATTTTGTTTCTGTGGTGTGATACATTTCGAACAGTCGGGGTAATATTACATTTACCATGTTGTGCCGTCTTTTGCTTTATAGTCTATTTGTTTAAAAATTACCAACTATGTAAATAAAAAAATATATTTTAAATATTATTCATTGAATTAATATGAGACTAAAAGTTTTTTTACAGTTTTTAATTTAGTCTGTGACGTGTTTTTAAATGACGTCATAGATGTCGTTTGAAGGACGTTTCCGTCATTTATCAATCTAAGGAGCGTCATGTCGTTTTTTTGCAAATTTGGTGATTTTTAAACAAACAAACTGTGTGCACAATGCAACATTTCCATCTACAAATTCTATCAAGCCACTCTATTTCATATATCGTAAGAGCTATATAATATACTTTGGCAGTTTGCACGGGAAGTGTTGCTATCGTACAAGTCTAGGCTTATGTAATATTACGTGAGAACGGTAACAGACAAAATTCGACTCGCTAATCAGGTCTATAGTTATACTGCCACTATAAAATCGATACCATTGTCGATTTTAAAGTTCCAGCTGTTTAGTCTAAGAGATTATACAAGTTTCCTTTATCGAATGGAAAAAGCGTTAAAATTATATGTAAACGTGTTTTTATGCGTGTGATTTAAGTGGTATCAAATGGAAACTCGTAAAATCCGTTTTTAAGCGTCTCGTTTTTGTATCCAACCGCAATTATGGTGACATTAATTTATAAAATGGCCATCTAAAAGCGGTGATGTGTATGGAGATAGATTATGAGAAATTTGAGCAACTGCGAAGAAAGCTGTGAGCTCGAGTTTCTGGGCTGCCATGAGATAAGAATTGTTTCGTTCAAATTAAATGTATACAAAACAATGTTTGTTTATGATAAATTTCTTACACTTCAGGCCATGAAATAAAATTTGTAAATGATAATAATATGAGCCAAAAACAAGAGTTCAAAATATATAATATGGCAACCCGCGACGTAAAATGACGGTATATGTCCAAAATCTGATCACTTTATATTGGACTAACACTTTATATCGGCACTGGATACATGCCTAGATTATACGACATTACACGTATATAAAGCATTTAATATATTACTTAACATCTAAAATTCATAAGTGGCTAAATATTGCCTTAGGTTTTATTGAACATAATAACGTTAGGCAGTCTAGGTTTATTTTTATGGACGCCTAATTCTAAAACCTAGTATACGCCAGTGCCGAGGCAAAGTATAAAACGACGTCTGACTGGTGCGAAATAGCGTTATTTCCTATTTTTAATAATTTCATTTACACAATATAAATTTAAATTATTACAATATTTACCTCACAGCCATCATTATATATTTGATTCTACTTTAATTAAGACAGGACTATGCGTATAACAACACGATAAGATGGCATCAGCTTACAAAAAGGGTCTAGCGTACATATCGTAATATAGAGCGTTAAGAATTTTTTTAATACGTATATATATAATACATAAAAAATTCACCATTCTGTTTCTAAAAACGTTAACAACCTCAAGCTATTAGCAATAGTCAACAATGTTGTTAATTCTAGTAAATTTCAATGCACACAGAACATGAATCTACCTAGTAGCGAATAGGCATTAAGTTTTTGTATAATTTCGAATAAAATTTTCGTGAGAGTAAGTTCATTTAACCGCAGCACAATTCAGGAACTGTCCCGTTACCTATGTAGGTAGATTAAAACGATCTTAATAGTTGTTATTTGTGCGTGTGCACCGTAAACGTTTAATTGAAACGCTAAATTAGGTTTTATTAACCCCCGACACTACTAGTATTTCGTTTGATTTTTATTTAAAACATCAATATATTGATAATATCCATTGATAACATCGGTATAAGGGGCAATTGACAGCCTCTTTACATATTATTACTGAGCAAATGCTTCTTTCAGTTATGGTTGAGGGTTTCCTCAAGGTTTTGACATGCAACAGATATGAGTTGGCCAGTAACTGGGCATATGATTTATTAAATAAATAAATGAAGTTTAATTTTATTACGGAAGATTTTGACTCGTATAATCGTGTAAGATTAGACACGTGAGAATAGGTATGTTAAATTTAATTGTTTCGTTACAATGACCTTCCCACAAGGTCAAGCAATAAATATATACACTTATAACAAAAGGCAGTTTATAAAATACCAACACGTTTTATATAACATAAAATCTAAATAAAATACAATATTTTTCTTTTAAAAAAATATATAAATTAGATACTTGTCCTCATCAGTATTGCAATAAACGAAAACGAGTGTTTTAAATAAGTAGATCTAAAAGCTTTGGATGTCGACGAGTTAATGACATAGTCAAATCTAGGATACTCTATACTTTCTTGTGTCAAAAACTCATATTTAAATTGGTCAAAATAACGTCGTAACACCACATTATATTATTATAAAGCAGCGATATATATCTTTTAATGAGACTTGTTAATATGTTATGTTTAAATTGTATTACAACTATATATTTCTTTCTTTTGATTAAAGTGCCGGGGGTTATAAATTATGAAAATTTAATTATTCAACAATTTCATATTCATGTCACAGCACTTTCTAAGATCCGATTTGTGTCGATTTAAATCTCTTATCAATAGTCTTGTATTTAATGCTAGTTTATATAACGTAAATTCGTCCGAATAACAATCAGGGTATCTAATATTTATATTTATCTACACTATACTATTTATTAAAACTCTGTTAGTTGTGTATCAAAGGCATCTATTGATATGGTGTTTAAAGTCAAGCGATTCGTAGATAGGTAATAATATAGGGATAAAAATTTTCAAGAGTTAACAAAATTTTTAGAGTGTCCTAAATTTTTTCTAATAAAATATTTAATAATAACAAATCGGATCGTGTTCACAATAGGTACGAAAGTACCCCAGTAATGTGACGCGTAAAGGAGCATACACGATGCATATAATTTCTTTTAACGTACGATAACATTAGATCTCAAGCAACCACTCGCATAAGGACTCAGCTATATTCTCTCTCGTTAAGGCGATTATACAATTAGACACTATTTAAATTGCACACTGAACCACCTCTATAAACTTTTAATTGCGATATTTGTAATGCTGTATAAAAATATTAAAGGAAAAATCGTCACTTTAGTAATTACCCTTAACTATAACATTCATAATTAGTTCAAAATACATTTTAGCGTGTATTTTACATTTTTACAATGAGACGTCCGAACTCTATACCTAATTAGCATACAGTGACATAGAAGCCTAGTTCACAACAAACTACACACGACAGTATCGAATATAAACTTTAAAGCAGCCGTAGCCTCTATTTTTAATGAAAAGGAGGTGTACTTTGAAAAAACTCTTACGTAACATACAAAATTACATTTGACTATTTACAACGAACTAGTTAATGTTGAATAGAAATTTCGAGCTTAGCTGATGGCGGTACTCTATTACTTAAATTTGTTTGGCGTCTACGGGCAGCCGGTGTCATGCATGGCTCTACTAATCCAAGGAAATCTAATTTAGTATACAGTCATCCTTTGGTTTTTAGCTCTTCGGCTGATAAATCGCACTCTTTCCATCGTACCAAACCATCGCTTGGCTTGAACACAGAAATTTATGACGTATATACATCGATAAGAGTAATATTTGGACAGACCGATTACTTCGATTTATATATAACTATCGTGCACAACCATCACAATATACTAAAAATAAAGTTTTACGATTGATAAAGATTTGGTTTTAAATTATTTTTAGCCAATTATTACTAATTTTGACCAACGTGCCCTTTGTTTCAACGCGTGAAGCGTACATCTTCAGAGTTTATATTAAAACTTTAAAATTGAAGCATGTTGTCAAACAATATACAGGACTCAACTATAAACAAGAACCGTTTAGAAATAAGATTTCTACGTTGATAAATTTTAACTAATAGATTATTTAATTTTTTATATAATTTTTCTACACATCCATGAGCAACTAGGAAGGCAATAATTAAATGTTTAACGATAAACACTCTTGAACATTTTTAATGGTATTGGCAATCTCGTATTTTAATAATAAATAATGTTTTCCGTTTCACATATAATTTCATTTTATTAAAATCCGAGAGTAAATTACTTTTACATTTAGATCCGCAATTTTATTTATTACAAACTCTTACTTTAATTTTTGAATTAAATCTTTCTTGCACGGTCTAAGAAACTTTACAAAAATATGGCAGTATTATTCCACTCAATTCCTGTGAGAATTAGCGACGCGTTATTCTTTGGACCGAATTTCGTACACACACAGAAAAAAAAACAGTTACATTAACCTACGCATAAGGCCGGTAGTGCCTATCCTATTTTAAAGATGCTCCTATTATAGATATCCAAATCTCATAATTTGGTGACGTACAATTTATCACAACTACAGTAATCATGTATCATTTACACTTATTGGCTAAACAAGAGGTTAAGCTACTTTGAACAATGAACAGTACATCCCAGTGATAACGATTACATCAAAGTGACCTCAAAATTATATTGTGGTATGTCCGAATTTACGTAATATACGAGTCATTGTATTAAGGTTCTTGATGTAACACTTACGTAATTTGTATGTCAGTAAATGTCATCATTACGTCATATATACGTAAAATTTGATGAATTTTGTATATGTAATTTTAAAGTCGTGTTCACTGGGATATGGATCACAAAAATGAAGGCATGTGATCACAAAGGAGTGTTACTCGTGTGATTAACGTTCAGGTAACCGGACGACAGTTTGGCTACTAAGTGTAAATGTTCCATTAGGTGACTTAATTTTCATAGCTTTACACGTTTTATTCATTTAGTTCGTCAGGTGTTTGATTAATTACTACAGTTACATGATGAGTTCCACGTAAAGTGATAAATCCGGTGGAACCCTGGCTAATACAAGTACAATTAGTAAATGACAGCATAACACATTTGAATTGGTAACATTTTATTTAACGCGTTTGCATATTATCTATCAGGAACCAACTGTACTTGTGCATGATGGCTCAGAATGCAGCACAAACCTCGACATATTTAAAAATATATACAGGATGTTTGACAAATGACATTCACTAAGACATTCAACATAAAACTAACTACGATTTGAGGTATTTTATTCGTTAGCCACTAACTTGGATTAATCAGCGTGCGAACGCATTCAGCAATTATTGCGATCCGTATTATATTCTATATTTCATTCATCTTTATCAAACATCCTGTAAATTAATTTAATGATAAATTATTGCATTACTTTCGATCACTAGATGACACTATAGGTATGATTCACTATTCACGGTGATGCGAATCAGACTAGTTTAGTAAATTCTAAAAAAAATTAACTGTAATTAACTGCCCCCTATTTATAGTGTAATGTAGTTAGAATATGTTTTCAGTGCAGTTAATTAAAGTTGTCTTATCTAATACAATAAACTATGAAGTGTCCACAATCGTCAAAGCACCCGGAGTTAATTCTAAACACATCGCTGGCTTTAAAAGCCACATCATAACAACGACGATTTGAAAATAATATCACACATTTACAGCAAAATTACACTATGCACTCAGCATTTCACGTATATCCCATTGGATTTTTTAGAACATACCCGCAATGGAAAATTTGTAGTAGTTTTTTTTATTATAATTTGTTTAAGTTCTCGTATATTTTTTAATGTGCAGCGCCGCTAAACACGTCCACTTTGACAATCCCCCGCCCTAGTTTGGGAAATAAAAACAAAAAGAAAACAAACGTCTTTCGTAATTTTTATTAAAAAAAAAATAAACAAAAAGTACTATAACTGTGTGGTTTAAGAATCGAGGTAAGAGTCGATATTTCCTGTGCAAATTAGCGTTAAGCTGTGAATAGATAAACACAGAAAATATAAAGCAATCACCTAAGTAACTAATCTACGATTACAGTAAATATTAAAGAATAAAAAAAATAACTAAATGTGATAAAAAGGTGAGCAATGAAAATTGTATACTACCATACCGTGCATGTAAAATTAAATGGCAGCACTGACGCCCTGTACATTATTTTACAGCGTTTTAGTGAAACAGATTTTAAATAGGACGAAATATTAATCTTATACTTGTTTTAATACTATATAACTCTCAAACCAAGTAATTAAATTTATGTACATATTTTCATGTTCGAACTTCTTAAGTAATATATAGGATAATTTTGGGCGAAACCACTGAAGACGATTTGTAACAAAGAAGGTTATTATGATATTCCAGGCCCATTTTAAAAATGTATTCAAGTCCCATTTTGGGCGCCATAGTAATGTATTGAAGTCCCATTTCGGGTGCCAAAATTAAAAATACTCTAGAAGACTCTTAAATTAGACTAACGTGAATTTTATGACTTCAAAGTACTTAGTACGTCAGCACTACACATCTTAAAAAATTAGTGATATTAAAATTTTGATGTGCCCAATGTCAGAACATAAGCGTGGGATTAACAAAAACGGGGGAAAAATATGTTGTGATGTAGGTAGTATCAGTCGACATGAAAGTATATAAATGCTTAAATATTCTACGTAATATAATTTTAGAAATACCCTTAACCGTGAATACGAAAAATAATCTACTGGATAAGGAATGGATAATCTAAACGAAGCAAAAAAGATAAAAATATGATACCATAATTTTATATAACTTTGTAACGTCTTGTACATTAACGTCTTGCAATTAAAAGTTTAAAAGGTTCTCTTTTACATTGAGCATTTGCTTACATAGTCCAAGTTTATAAACCTATCGGTTAAAGTATGCCTACCCTCACTTTGTGTTCGTGTGCAGTGTGCCCTTTATAGGTAAGTGTATACAGGGTTTGTCTTCCTTACTTTACGTGTTCGCTATAATCTGACATGACACAATCTACTTCACGACTAAAATATATTGAAACATCGAAAGCTTTCTAGCTATATCATTGTAACCCTGTATACACACCCTATAAGATTTCAGTGTTTGTACACATATAGCCATGTGTAGTTTTTAAATGGTCCAGATTTGTTGGTAACATACACAACAATGAAGCAACACGTATCTTCTAGAATCTTCTAACATGTGCTGGAAGTGAGTGAAAGTTTGCAGTGCAGTGTCCGATTGAAATCAAAATAAAAACTAAAATAGGGGTTCATATTTAGGTGAACAGTTGGCTAGGTTAGAGGAAGCTATTCGGATTCTAGTGCAAATAAATATGACTGAATATTTTTCAAGGATTTTTGGCAAATTGTCCATAGTTCGCGAATAAAGAATAATCTGGTAATTTCATAATAAATAATTGTATTGTGTATATATTTTTAAAAACACGGGATTATTTTAATTATCGCTAACAATAAAAAACAAATGCAGGGTTGAATTAGCTATTCGTACAGAAAACTACATAGAGTTCAATGTTCCACTGCTGGGCACAAGTATCCTTACTCATAGAAGAAATTATAGAGCTTTGATCCTCCACGTTTCTTCGCAGTTTATTATTTTACCGAAAAAAGTCCATAATAAATCGTTTAAACAAAGTCTAATAAAGTACAACCCAAAAAGCCATTATAGTTTGGCATGGTAACAGAGGATAATAAAAATTGAAAAAGGTCATTCACAGTATGAGAAGTTTCAAATATCTGTATTACCAAAGACATGTGTAATACTAATTGCAATTTAAGCATTAAGAAGAGTCAAAAGGGTCTGTTGAAGTTGAAGACAAATTGTCACTGGAGAATAAATGACGCCACATTCCAGTCCACTTCAAGAAGATAAAGACTAATTGACACTACAGGTCGTTTACAATATTAGTTACACTAAAGGAAGACACACAAGGACCTATTTGCATCTTCCAGTGAAGTTAATTAGGAAATTACAGTGGAGGACAGCGTGTACCAAATTTTTTTTTTTTGCAACAGAAATATGTATTGACTTTAGAGGATAGCACATATCAAAGAGTTCATTTTGAATAAGAAACTGGTCTTACCTATCCACAAGGAAGGACAAAAGAGACTGTTTTTACGTTGCAGTCAACCTTTATGAAGAAGTGGTAATATTTACGTCACCGGCGGACAACCAATACCAATAGAGAATTTTGTAATCAATTTGTATAAAAAAACTTATTGAAATTAGAGGACCACGAACGTTCAAATGGGTCTGTTAAAATTCCACTATACATAAATGGTAATGTTGTCATACATATAGAAACTAAAGCACCGTGAACGCCTAAAGTTTTATTGCATTGAAATAGGAGTCATAATTATTGATACTAGAGGACAACGAAGTTTGTAGGTTTGATATTTTTTTGTAGGTTCAATGTGATTGAGATATTGGTCATATTTATTGTCACTACAGGACACCGAATGCCAAAAGGATTTGTTTACACTTTCAAGTCAATATGAAAAGGAAAGTTGTCATAATTATTAATACTTGAGGATAGCGAATGTCAGAAGGGTCTGTTTGAATGTTTTTGTCATTTTAAGGGGATAAAGGTCACTCTGACTGGCACTAGAGGGCTGGGATTGGGCCGGGGGAGGGCCGGGGGGAGGCAGGGCCGGGGCGCGGTGGCGGCGACGGGCCCGCCTAGATGTAGGAGTAGGGCCCGTCGGTGAGGGCGCTGCACAGCAATAGTCAGGACGCGTCGTCCTTGCCAGCCGCCGAGCGCCTGCTGGCGCGATACTCCACGCCCGGGTCGAACTGCATCAGCACGAACACCTGCAACATCGCACCACACACTCAACAACAAAGTAATATTGAAGAACTACATCTGGTAATAATATTGATGATAGATAGGTGCATACTTTGTTGAACACCATAAAAAACGACAAAGAAAAATGTGCAATAGGGCAATCTTATTGCTAAATAACAATCTCGCCGAGACAACCCTTCAGTGACTGTTATAGACAGGAGAGAGAGGGTACACGTCATTAATAAAGCCATAGAAATACATGTCACATCCGTTACCTACAGGTTACCGCTAATAACCTAACCCCGTTTTGCAGCCTAACTCTATTTTTGTTTTGTGCATTCGTGAACTTGAATTAAACTCAAACCACATTTCCAATTACGTTCATGAAGCTCTTTCTTTGGCATCACAGTAGATTCTAAATGGTCGACTACATTTATGATACTTTATTGCACACAGAATACAATATCATGCAATCTTTACTCCGAGAAGATTGAACTATGTGCATAAGCGGCCTTATGGTTTTAAGCAATCTCTGCCAGACAACCCAAACAAGATTAAATGTGCAAAATAAAAATAAACAAAATGCTACCAACATTAATTATAAATATACATACAATATTAACATTAATACATAACTATATACACATGTCAATAAATAAAACAAACAATGTTTATAGGTTGAATGATCTTTCAACCAAATTATTACTTCTTTCGGGTCTGTAATAACGGGGACCCGCTAGCTGTTTTCTGTGATTTGTCTAAGGCCTTCGATTGTGTCCAGCATGAAACACTGATCGGGAAATTACGTCACTATGACATCACAGACATAGCCTTAAACCTGATGAGTTCCTATTTAATCAATAGAACACAAAAGGTCCGTGTTAATGGGAAGCTTTCAAACGGGTCTGTAACGATACTAAGTGTCCCGCAGGGTTCCATATTAGGACCTCTATAGTTCCTCATTTACAATAACGACATCCTTAATTGGTTAAGGTCGATCATAAGATTATATTCTTTACAGCTGATATATCGCTATTATTTAAGGTTAATTGACAATAAATAGATTACGATGACGTATACAACTCCCAATAGAGTAGTAAAATGTTTTAAAGCTATTAATTTATGATCTAAGTAAAAAATAAGTATATGTATATGTTTTAACAATTGAACGCCGTATATTCAACTTAATTATGAGGATTTTTGATTTTATTTATTACCTGATCAGTGGGCAGCAGACAAAAGTCATCAGGTGGATTTGTGATGACGTATCGTTTGCTGCTGGCGTCACAAGAAGACGATGTGTCCCGGAAACGGTACAGGCCTATGCAGAGCATGCCGTACGTCCTGAGAGCCGCCACGAACAGGTCCCCATACTTCCCGGCCTCTCCGAACTGCGCCAGGGGACCGTCGTATAAGGATATTTGGCCGACTCTACACCGATCCCTGAAGAAAATATCAAACAATATAATTCCAATACTTCCCATTTAATACACATAAAATAAAGAACACAGTGCGAGAAGTTTCACATTTATTTACCATATCTATTCACTCGGGGTAGTTTCAGACTCTTACTTGGTGCTACGTACTTACTTTTTGAAAGCATAATTTACCTATTGGCCAAGCTCTCGGGCGTGGAGTATCCTCCTCGAAGACCAGCTCCCTCAGCAAGGATAAGCTCCAGCTCGGGTGTGGCACCACCAGTTATCAGTGATCGGATCAATGTTAACGCGTTCTGATTAAAATAAGTCTGAAATATAAACATACAATAATTTTAAAAGAAAATGTAATAAAAACGTGTAATGTAAAAAATAGAGTCAACTCCAACGCCATCAGGCACGAAATTCTTAAAATAATCACATAAGCAAAGCTTTTAAACGTGGGCTTGCAATAGATGGCGCTGAATATATGTGCGTTAAATAAATGTAATTAATGAATTAAATTTTCAAAAAAGTATTATTCACTGCGAGCTCAACCAAGATCTATTCGGGCTACAGTTGATAAATAAAAAATTATTTCATTAACAAATGAAAATTTTAACTATTATATATAAAGGTGAAGTATTGTCCAGTAAAACACGGCTGACTGGTTTAATAATTAAGGCAATAGCGTATTCAAACAACAACAAGAAGAAACTTAAACTGAAAGAAAAAAAAACAAAACGTGTTTATACTTCAATAGTACTAAATTTTATCATATTCAATTATAACATGGAATGTATTGTGCAATACATTACGCCTAGTTTTGTATGACTACACAGTGAAAAATACTCAATTACTGTATTCATTGATGAGCTAAATTGTATTTTGGATATTGAAACGAAATAATATGGTTCGAGGTTATATAAATAGTCTTACAGTGGACATGAGGGAGTCTAGCACGCTAACAGCGAAGGCTGTTCCGCAGGCGAAAGGCTGTGTGAGGTACAGCTCCGTATCAGGATCGTCATCATCGTCCTGATCCAAGAACTGCACGTTGCTGTCATTCACCAACTCTGAAAACCCATTACAAAAGTTATATGCAACCTGCAATAAATTATAATAGTTTCTAAACAACATTGCACAAGAACTATAGATTAAAATGTAAAGGATGTACGTTAATAAACGTTTCACACGCATCTTTACGAAATACTAATTCTATAACACCCTGCTCGACATATGTCTGCAAAACTTGGAATCTTACAAAAGCATATAAGTTGCGGCAACGCCCGAGGTCAATGGAAAGGAGCATAACCGATCATAAACTGAAAGATAAAGTCAAAATCATAGATATTGGGAAGAGTACAAATCTCACTGATACACTTTCACGAATCAACAGAAAGATAGGAATGGAGAGGAAACGAAAATAAATGGAGATGCTCATGCCAATTGCGAGATAATTTAGGAAAATGGAGCAAAAAAATTACTGAATGGTGTCCAAGAGATGGCAAAGGACGGCGAGGAAGACAACATACGAGATGGAATGATAAGCTAAGTTGGCAGAGGAATATAATTGGGCGATGGTGGCTCAAGAATTTGGAAGAGGCCCTCTCCAATAAACACGCCAAACTACGTCACATTTATAATTTTAATACTTTAAATTGTATATTAGTAAAACGCAAAGTGTTTCACTTGCGGTTCGGAATAAAGATCATTATTATTTAATTCAAATTCAAATTTTAAAGACTTGGTACACATCGCCGCGAAATCTCACGTTATATTTGGTTTGAAAATCTACAATTAGGACCAATTCAGATTCAGAGTGCTATCCTATCATTGCAGTGATTGTGAGCTTATTTTTTATTTAGGGATTCATTCATCTGTAGAATAACGGCGATGTCACCTAGCATTATTTTGCAGGCGAATTGCGCTTTAAAGCATTGAATAGTTTAAAATAATTATAACATACAGTGTCGTTTGTAAATTCCGAATCGAGACGTCGAATTGAACCATTCTTGAATCTATCTGAACACGCAAAAAATTCATAACAATCAGCCCAGCTGTTAAAAAGGAGTTAAGTAGTCACATATATAACTACCCAAGAATTATGTATTCAATTTAATAAGTTATTATTATTATTTTGAAGTAAAATTTCTTCACTGTGCATGAATGATGCATCGATTACATGTTCTGTCAGAATAATGTCTGTGTAGCAACTACTTCGTGAACTAAAGTTTTTCAGTTTCGCCATATGTTAATTTTCAATTGACCAAACTAACCACTTACCCGTAATCATAGGCACATTGGCTCCATACACTGAACCTCTCCTTTGCAATAACACTGGAGCAGGAGGTCCTCCAGGAGGTGGTTGAGTTGTTGCTCCATTCGTCACTCCAGCACTAAGAACTCCTATGGTATCGTCAAACGTCATAGCTTTGATGTTAAGCGAAGCTAAGATGGCTTCCTTGTCAGCTAACGTTGGGTCATCGTTAGAAGGCACCTTGGCTGATAGAATGCAGCACATATCACACAGGTTTACGTTCACCGCACGCAAGTCAGCTCGGCTTAGAGGTGAACCCTAAAAATGTTACCAATTTATTCATAATTGGCAAGTATCCAAGCCTGGCTAGCCTGGCCAGCTAGGTTCTATATCATATATACCGTATGGATATATATTATATTGACTGTAGCACTTGGCTGTCCAGCTGGATTGCCAGAATTGAACAATCACTGCCAGATAATCTATTGTATATTGTAAGGCAACCAGACCAGATAGCTGATATTATGAGGCTACGTTTATTACGAGGCATATTATAGGCTACATTTATTAGCAGATAACTGTAATTAAAAGGAACTATATATATATATATATATTACTTTAAAGAGCATATAAGCATTTTAGGCTGGCAAGTAAATGGCGAAGCTTTGTTATTATATCCAGATAATGACTTCAAAAATCAATGTCTTATAATATATATATATATATATATAAAAGTGTAATATATACGAGTTTTTAAGATTAACATTATTTGTATATAAAGATGTATAACATATTAAAGTATATCTTACATTCAGCACAGATATCTTCGGCAGATTCTGTAACATCTTCCACTCCCGTCTGATGTATTCCACGCTGCCCACAATGACGACGTGCTTCAGCTCGTGGTAGTGGAAATTAGACGCTCGGAGTGGCATCACCAGGTTTCGCAAGCCTATTAGAGGCGAGTCTGGATCCGCGAAGAGGCACACCACTACATGGCCATTGAGCACCGTCATTGCCGCTTGATTCCTGTCCTATTGAGAGTTAACAAAAGAAATGGTTCTCTAATGTTGTAGGTATTGTAAAGATCGTTCAAAAAAATTTTTATATGGATGTGTTATAGACACGGCCGTCTGTTGTAAGTAAATTCATCTCGTAACGGGTATTAGTTTCAAAATGGCGGGGATTTCCCCTTCACCGCACGCGAATTCTTATGTCATTTGTTTAAAAAATTCTCTAATTTGATCTGAGATGGAGGTGATCAGTTCAGTAATCAGTTGTTTTTTTAATTGTCTCCCCTATGGATGCAATTTTAAAGACCTATTCACAACAATATTTTCTATCTCTTAACCAAGCCAAAATAAAAATGTGCATATATTAACAAATACCTATATTTGCTTTCTTATATTCGCAACTTATGAAACCAAAGAGGTAAATTGCCTCTTATGTTACCATCTTAGACTGTACACTAGTGTACTGATTACATGAGGTCAGGTTCAGTCAACCTATCCGCAAAAAAAAGTATTAAATGCATAAATAAATACAAAAATACTTTGAGTATCACTTTAACACATACTAGTATTATTTTACTGCTTACAAGTACAATTTCACCACAGTTATTGAAATAAAAATGTAATTATACTTAGTACTATTATTACGTTCATACTAAATTTCCATCAATACTAAATATATATGACTTCAGTATGATCTGGATATTAAGTATGATTTGAATACATGCTAAACATGATTTCAATACATACTTAGTATTAAGACTTTATTGCGTACCTATTACTAAGGATGATTTCAAAACGTTAGTACCTATTAATTCAATACGTACTAGTATACAATCCTCTAAGTTCCTCGCCGGACTCCAATGGAACATTCCCGTGGAGTCGTATTTCATTTCAGTCTTTTCAAAGTCGAAGTCCTTCGACTGGTCATCTGCCAGGCCGGCTGGCAAACTAACTCCATTGCTATTCTGATTACCCCCACTACTCCTACTCGTTGGCCTGCAGCACACAAAAACATATTGAACTACCCACTTTGGCGATAGTTTACACGCGTGCGACATGTACAGTGTGGGAATTATATAAACATTTTATACTGTGCCCATTTTATTTGCATGTTTTCAATTCATTAGCTTTGGTTTAGTGTTCATCAGTTTAATGGAGTCAATTTAAAATTTATCATAGGACTAATTCTCCAAGTAAACCATCCCAATGAATAAATATGCCGTTATACAAATAGGTAATTTACATTATTAGCAATCGTTTTAATGGTTCACTTAAATGGATTAAACTTGGAGCATCATCCTGAAAATAATAATTGAAAAATATCAAACGATATTACAAGCAAATAATACAATAATTTTAAAATAACGCACGTAAACAATAATAGGAAATATACGGACAGATATTGCTGAAACTATAAGGATGCGACATTATAGTATGCTTGAGGATATGCATTACTTTAAGAACTAAAATCTATGGCATTCAATTTTAGCTATAATCAAAATTCTGTTGAATACAAAATGGTTCAAATAACATGCAAAATATCGTTGACAAAAGGAATTATTGTAAAAAGATTCCAAAAATTACAAATATATTATAAAATATACAGTTAAATATTTTAAATATTTTTATATAGTTCAAATTTGACTTTATTTATACAATGTCATGAGTTTTCATAACCATCATAAATCTATCTCGTATAACTGATTTTGTAAATTGTTTTCTTTCAAAAGTTGATAATGTTGTACAAATTAACAGATTATATTTAAAGGCCAAATAGAATTTTGTTATTAATGTAATTGGGATAAGTTGTATTCAACAGAATTTGACACTAAGTGTACAAGTGCTCTAGATATCTAATGATGCAGATAATTTTTTTGTGAAGTAACATGGTAAAGTATTTATTTATTGGTGCATTCAACTTTTTTCCTATATTTATAATAAATAAATAAATGATTATTAGCAAGAAGTTTAGTGTGAAATGTGCATCATAGAGCCATAAGTTCAACTATCTAAATCTTATTTGTATCCTTATTAAAAGGCAATCACACAATTTTTAGAAACAATAATAATAAAAATCCTATAAAGTTTTTAGTATAAATTGTAACTGTAAATGCAAACATTATTATTGTATCAACTTAATATATGAAAAAGAGGTTGCATAGACAATATACAAAATTAATTAAGTCTAATTTTTTAAAAGTAACTATGGGAATACACATTGCTACAGTATATAGGACCATTTATTTTACTTTATAGTTATACTAGATTAATTTACATAAACAAAGATCATAGGCTATTTTATATGTCTCCATAGTATTAAAATTGTGACTTGACCCTGTAAGATTAAAATGAAATTCCAATCAGTGTAATTTATTTTACTCTATAGTATCGCTAGATTATTTTATAGTAACATAAAAATAATACTTGTGTGACGAAGTAACAAATTTAATTCTTCAAAAGGATTTCAATTTCATGCAATATCTTATCTATCTAGGAATTTCTAAATTTTACCAGTGATTTACCTGATGAACAAGTTGACTTCAAATTGATGTGCTGCTATCTCAAAATTTACACACACCTCACGACGTAATAATGACCTAAATAAAGTCACCATTACGTCATGTCTACGTAAAATTCTAAGAAATTTCTACGTCATTTTAAAGTCATTTGTTCACTGGGTAGTGCAGAGTCCTATATATGTGGAAATATACAAAATAGTTGTAGACAAACTGCAGCATATTTCTATCTTCTACCACTACAGATAGCATTCTCACTACTAAAAATAATAGGAAGTTCATTGGCGTTAACAAACTACAGATCAGAACTAGGTGATATATATAATATAAAATTACATGAGCTTTTTCACTTCGTAGGCCAGATGATAGGCTTGGTAATTCGTATCTTGTTCTTGCGTATTCCTGCAAACAGGGCGAAAGATTCGTCTCCATTCGTTTTAAGGAGTCGTGGAAGTGATAAACGTTAGACAGAGGAAGACATAGATAACGTTGTGCCGTGCATACAGAGTGCACTTCGAGCTTCGTGCTAAACAGCAGACATCAAATGCTTGTAAAAAGCAACAATTAATTTCATAATAAATTCGGGATTTTTACAGGGTTTAAATTTGTTTAACTTATATTAGAGGAAATTTAGGGGATTGATTTAGTTTATTTCTACTTCCAACGTGTTCAGTTTTTTTTTTGTAGCGATGAATATAGCATACCGTGTGTTTTAGACATGAAATACAGTGCAACTCTGATATACCAAAAATGACGGGACTAAGAAAATAATCGTTATAACAAGTAATTGGTCCATCCTGAAATTAGATTGGATTATGATTCGTTTTAATAGTGTTATGAAAAATTTCACGTGTCTAAATGTGTTGATATATATTTAGTCGTTGAATTAAATGACAATAATTGACAGAATACATTATAGAACGTTAGGATTGAAAAATATTATAAATAGAGGTCAATAACATTTGGTATTTATATTGTGCGTTGATACATTCGTTATATTAAAGTTACACTGTATTAAATAAAGATTTGCTTCGGATATATTCATACATTTTAAAATCATGAAAATTGCTTATATTGAGAAATTTATGACTAATTTTCGACATGTTTTTTAACATATAGTTGGATAGTTTTGTCACCGATTCATACGTAAATCGGAACTAACAATATAGCTTAAAACTCACAATTTACCGCCATTTATTATCAATTATATACGAAGTAGGATTACTTTAGTTGTTAAAACAAAAATTAACAACGAAATACTAAGTTGAGGTCTTGATTTCACGTTCATGTTTTGTTATATTGCAGTGTATTAAGCATGTGGTAAGTATTATGTTATAAGCTCATATTTTTTAATGATAGTCTCTCGTACCCTGGTAATAGCACGCTTTCGCGTCACTTGTGTGTATGTGTGTGGCTAAAGTTGAAAAATCTGGGATCTCTTGTTGCAAAACCATTTTTTAATTACAATTTGTAAAATATATACTTTTTGGGACACACAAATCCTTTGTTTAGTAAATTATTTATTTTAAATTCTCGATATTAAATGTCATGGCCATAGATTCATGTATCCATAAAGGTAAGCCATCTATTGGCACCTGTCAACTGCAAGATGTTCCTACCTGCTGCGCCAAGACGAGTTTTCATCTTTATCTTTTGTATGCTGTTTGTTTAATAAGAAGTGCTGGATTTCTATACTATTATAAGATCAAAAGTAGATGTGTTTGAAATGTGGTGTTAGGGAAAAATGCTACACATTCCGTGGCCAAATCAATAGGTACTGGATAAACTGAACTTCGTGGAAAAACCAAGATTTTCATCTATGTGCCTTCTACCAAAATCTTGAGTTTTTTGGCCACATATCCCATAAACCCGAAAAACTTACAAAAACTTATTATCGTCGGGAAAATTGAGAGACAAAGACCAAGATGGAGGAGTCATATGCGCTGGACTGATGAAACCGCACTACTTTCAAAACCCAGAAATCGGATGCGATCCATGTCGAGGAAAATAGAAATAGAGGGCGTAGCATTGAATTAAAATAAAAATATCATGAGAGTTCACGACCCCCAGCAATGGGGAAAAGAAGCAGAAAGAGAAATAAGATCACCCGTTGCTTATTTTTGGGAGAGATTGAGGGCACCGTGTAACAGTATAGTCATAACGATCTGTGCCTGGATGCTTATCCCTATATTCCAAATATTGGATGATGCCATCAGATAAGCAACTCAAAATGAATTTGTTTTCCAGCGTAGATATAAATTATTAACATAGTAAATTGTTTTATTTTATTTGTTATTATTGGATGCATTTAAACGTTCATCTTATTATTATCTCTCAATTAATGAATGGGTTTTAAAGTTCGCGGTACGACATCGGTATGGTATCTTGATTTGGTAGGAAAATCAGCACGCGACACTATTAAAGAGAACAGTGAAACGATTGCTTGGCTGATCTATGGTCATGACAGACAATATTTAAGAAATAAAGAGTCACGGTTTTTACTCATTTGATGAAAAGTTTATTATAAAACTAATTTACATATACAGGTGGAAGTTAGTTCTTATTTCATATCAATAGAAGAGAAGCACTTACGTATCAGGAGGCGCTCTGTTCACGTTTGGCTTCACCTTGTTAACCTGTCTTGTGGTTGTGGTATTCATAAGCTGGTTGGCCATCGGAGATAAAAGGGCTGTTGGCGCTGCACTTCGATGGTTGCGATTTATCACTGGAATTAAACTTGTTATATAAAAAATGGACAACGATATGCGTATCACAGGAAAGAGGAAAGTATTAAATTTGTGTATACTCCCATGTCTATTATAAGGAAGTCAGACTTGGACACTATTTGGGCAACGACTATAAAATAAATTAAATATGTCAAAACGGTATGAGAAGTGAGAATGGCATCAAAAGAAAAGACAAGGTGAAATTACAAACCGTAAAAAGCGAAATTAAGTTTCAAAATGTACATGCTGTATACAAATTCTCAAAAATGGAGATGGACGGGATACGTGATAAGAGGAGAAATCGACGAAGATGATGAGACAAGGTACAGAATAGTAATAGTAAAAGTAAGACGACATAAAGATTGCTGGTTCGGAAAGGACACGCACTGCAAAGTATAAATCAAAATGGAAAGCTTCAGAGGAGGCCTTTGTCGAAGAACAAGCTTAACGAAAACGGGATTCCAATATATGAAGTTATTAGTAGTATAAAACTATTAGAAGTACAAACTAATATAAAAGTGTGATCTATTAATTTAATAAAAGGCGTCTCCACAATTTTGGTTATTCAAATTGGTATGAATTTGTATTATATTGACTACCATATTAACATCAAGTGGCATCCACGAGTTTTAAAATAAATTTGAGTTGAATGGATGTAACATTTGTTAAACATTGAAACTTTTACCAAGACATCTCGACGATCATGTCGATTCTATTAAGTCTAGTCATATTTTTTTCAAATTATATCATCAAAAATCAAAAAATTCAAAAGAAAAAATATAAAATAAAATTACCATTGAAATCTCCATAGTTTTATACTTATAATATATCTAATGTCTATGTACCTTGCTGTTATAGTAAAACAATTAAAATGTATTACTTATTATTAATGTATTAAGTCATACTTACAGCTAATGTCCTCTCCTCTCTCTCTGGCGATTTCACCTTAAACAATAAGTAGGAATATTAAAACAATTATCAAAAGTATTAGCGTCCATCTATAATTGTTTTTAACAGAAATTCATGTGAAGCTGGATCGTTTGATATTTGAAAAAAGTCTTCAAAATCTACGACATAAGCTGTATAGAGAACATACAATCACATATATATAAAATAAACGGTAAGATGCAATGTCATGAGATAGGTCTGCAAGGCTTCGGGATACAAACCACAAAATGATGATAACATCCGCATTAGAGTTAACCAAGAAGCATAGGTATGTGAAATTTATTCAATATGTAACCCTCGCTGTATAGAAAATGTGATGCAAACAAAGAATATATTGCAGTTAGAGTTGTGTTAGTTTGCATTGAATTTCAAGAGTTAAAATTTATTTGGCATACTGGAGGTTTCGCTCGGGAAGCGATAGATAAAGTTTAGGCTGGGGTCATGCTTGATGAAAGCAAAAATAGACTTTCCGGTAGTCCGATTTGGTTGTTCTGCATCCATTGTGCTCGCTATGAAAAGGCGTGGTGAAGCATCTAAGTGCGTTTTAAACTTCTTGTTATATAACCTATAGGTAAGCATATCTGGCTGTTATGTGTGGGCCGATGAAAAAAAGAAAATAAATAAAATCACTCAGTCCCTTGAGCCTGAGATGTACCTCGAACATGGACCTTCTTGGGCAACTCTGGCGGCGTGAAGGTGGGGGGAGGATGGTGGTCATCTGCAAAACATCAGCACAGTTCGCATTCCAATACACCACTGATAAAAACGACCTACACATCGCATATGTAACAAGTTGTATGACATTTTGATGATAGACATTTAAAATAAACAAGACATTCGGTTTCACCTTCGAATCAGAATCTTTACGAGATTATGACAGTTTTAAATGAATCTGATTATTAGCCCAAATAATAAAAAAAACTTCGATATTAAAGATTTTTTTATCAAATTAATCCAATGCATCATAGTATTTAAAAAATTTAAATAGAAAATTAAATCATTGCATGATAAGAGTTTCCGGTTATGGAATTTAAGCAACAATGTTCAAATATTGAATAATGTTACAGAAATCAAACTAATTGCATTTTACAAGAAATATTTTTAAAACACTGATTTGTTTTAATGTAAGAAATTAAAGGTGAAACTGATGTATCTGAAGATAAATTTTCATCAATGAAAATACCAATTATAATATAAATTAGATTATATTAGTCAAACAAAATAAACACATAAACATGCAACACACTAAACTAAACAAACAACATTTAACCGTTGCAAGCACATTGTGATACTAAATACTACGCTAATATTAATTTTGTTACCAAATTATTAGTATTTAAAAATGATAATGAGAAATGTTTATGGGAATGCAATGAGATTTAAAAAGGTGAAAACGAGGAGAATGCACCGAGTGCTCTAGTATTCTAAGGTAAGTGTTTGAGCTCTAATGAAATTCTGAGGTCTTACACGATGGACAGTAGCGTATACCAAATTATCGACGGAATCTGAGGCATTGATTGACCACTGCATGGTCCTTGCAATTCTATGTAGGCGGGGCCATCTAATTTAAAATCATACTTTCCCTATGTAAATCAAAAGAATTAGAATACTTCATCTTAACAAATAATAAGCACGTAATTTTAAATCTATGACGTAACAACATCAATTTCAAGAGGGACTATATCGATGCACAAAAATTAAGGTCCAAATATACACCTAAATAAATATGTCTGTATCGACAAAATGTAATTAACAATAACAAGACCAAAATAAAATGACATCACAAAATATGTCTCTCTATGTAAAGGCTAATAGAGAGGCGGAACATCTAACTGCTGTATAAAATGCACATATATAACGTATACAAGACAATAATAACAGGACACGATATTGCTATAGTTGTTGGTGCGTGCGACCACCGACATCATCGCAACGTTACACCACATCGACAAATACATGGAAACTGATACATGAGTTACGTACTTGCTCGGCCAACCATCTGGACGGCTCGTACGCCTTTCCTGAATGTAGCCACTGAATTGAGAAACAAAGGTTTATAGCTTACTAGTCACATTTAACCATTCACATCCTGTTTATCTTTTTAGGAACAGGAATGAGGCAGACAGTAGATACATATGCAGACAGAGATGCAAAGCTTTTTTTTATTTATAAATATATTTGACTTATTAGGTGGCCAAGGGTAAACAGTCGCTTAGAGTAACCAATTTTCAATAAAAAGGGTGAATAACAGATTTCCCGAAGTCATATTTCTTTTGGAGCATTAAGCACAAGACTATCAGAGTGTCATTTTTTAAGTAAAACTTTATTTATTATCAAAATTCTACAGCATCATAACTAATTAGCATGTAGAAAAACAAATTAACAAATCGTATGCCAATTACAGATTTTTCTATGTTTACAATGTTTTATGAACAGTCACAGCTGATACTACGTGTTTGTATATTTGCGTGCGTATGTGTGTGTGTGTGTATGTGTCTGTGTGCGCGCGAGTGTATATGTGTGTGCGTGTGTGTTATTAATTTTAAGATACAATTATATATTCAGGACTTTATTTTAGACCAATTTTTTTTAACCATGGGAAGTACCCTGGTGAATGCATACGAGTATATATATACATTACTTCAGTCGTGTGTTCTAAAGCACACTCGTTTTTTTCCAGCATAGAACACATTTATGTAAACAGTGTGCTCTTTTGGCATAGTTTCAAATATAAAGGTTTAATTTCAAAAACAAATTCATTGGTCGTATAGACGATTTGTAATTGATGGCAAAGAATCTTGTGTCAGCTGATCATATTTTAGTCAATAAAACATAATAATAATATAATTGGACGTTTGCACACTTAATTTTAGTTTAAACTTTTCAATGAACCTAAAGAAGTATGACTTCTGCATAAGTAAATTGTTTACATTATTAATTTAGAAGTAGACTATTGGTATTCAAAAGCATCATTATATATAACCCTAATTTAAAAAAAATCATATATTTCTATTACTGTCAAGCAATAATATTATTGCAGTTAACATTCGTGAAGTAGCATTGCTGCTTTCTATTGGCGTGTATTGTTCATCTGTGAATTAGCGTACTTTAGCCCAATTTTATAATAATTTTGAGCGATTGTTAGTTAATGCAAGAAAACTAGTATTGTGAGGTACGGTTCTTGGCATAAGTCAATTCGTTCCGTACCGTCGACACTTCGGTACGTATTACTCTTTTTCACCATCCCCGTCTGCATCATCATCATTCCGACATCTGTAAAAATGTAAACACTGACAAATACGTAGGCACGCTCCTGTTCGATTGGTCGGGAGTTAATGTTTTGGACTTAGTAGAACCAAATTTAGAATAGTCCAATATATCATAGCTTCTTAAATTTTCATGGAACATTTTAAAATTGATTCTACTAAATGCATTGATGATATGAGTAGCGACCGTATCTCTCGACCGTGCGTTAGTCACTTTCAATAGCACAGACAAGCCTCAACTGTCCTATGAAGCCTTTGTATTGTTTCAAAGCTCACTCCCCATGAGAATTTTTAGCGTCCTCGAATCACTCTGATTTTCTGAGACATGCTTTCATGGATTGGCATTTTAGACAGTGTTTTAAACTAAGTGTTCGGGAATAAATGATAGTGCAAGTTGCGCTGCGAGTTTCAACTCTACTAAAATTTCATGCAGTAACGCCCTCGTTGGGCTTTTGAGTGCATCATGTCAATTTATATCTACGCCTTAATTTGCTGTAAATAAACTAAAGAGTGCTCCGTAAAATCGTGGCCAAACCGTGTATAACTAAATACATATTTCACTGCACTTGTGGTGTTGTATAATATTGAATGATGCACTGAACGCTCTGATTCGAAACAAATCAGAACAGAGCGAGATTTTTTTCAAGAGGCATATAAGTGAAGTGTCAAAGAGCTTTATTGTGTCGGGCGTATCCATTCACGAGCGAGCAAACAAACACAATGATCGCTAAATATAGGGTGTGAACGAGCACGGATCGAGAATGGTTTTGCAACCGATCCAGTCTGTGAGGTACGGACGCAACACCACTAAAGCAACTCAAAATTATATAGACACGAAAATAAATTGTAAAACGTCAATCTGTATGCTTATTGTGTGGTGCAAGTTACCTATGTCGGCTCCAACCTTCCGCTGGTGCGCGGTCACTAAAAGTTTAGCCGAATATATTATTAATGTATCACAAATACAACATATAACATGGTGTGACGTTAATTGCTTTTAACATGTCCCTAGAGTGTTAGGCAAGTGACATACATTGAAAAGAATATACATAGAGTGTTTTTGTGATCGTTTCGACACAATATTACAAAGGTCCAGAAAGAATGTCACAGAATATTGTTATTTACTGATAGGATTACAAAATACAGTAAGTATAATTTCCATTGTTCTTATTAGAAATACAAATAGGATCAACATTTATGCATTAATAACATATCAGTCGAAAGTAAGGAAACTTACAATTTTTACATTTGCACTTTTTGATGAGCGTCTCATCTTTGATGTCTTCGTGGCAAGCCTTGCAATAATACCAGGCTCTGTGAACAAATCAATTATTTGTGCCAAATAACAAAGATCTTTCTTTGATGTTGTTGTTGTAGAACCAAACAAAAACAGAGAGAACGTAAAATCATGTGTACGTGATAAACATCTTACAAGAAAATTAAATGAAATTAATAAGTATCTAAGGCTCATTTTTAGTTACAGGCTATAATAGTTACAGCTCTGATAGCTAAAACCGAGCCATAATTGCTGACTAACACTTCCATAAGCATGGCATTGTTTTTATAATTGATCAATGCTGATCTTTTGTAATAAATTTTCATTTCAAGAATATGTTTTTTATACCTTTTAACTTCATCTGCAGATTGTGCAATAAAGAAACCTTGTGTGTTAGCATGTATCTTTGCATTGCGAGGATTTATTGAGATTTTGCTGTCCGCGCCTTCCTCGCCCTTGATCTCGATCGCCAGAAGAAGTAGTTTCAATTTCGTAAAACACAACCTAGCAGAAAATAAACTGATTTATTGAGTTGAATTTACTACTAAAACAAAGATTCCTATAATCATTTTAAAGAAATGGGAGGCATTAGCACAAGGGTAGATAAAACTATGAAAAACGTGAAACTAAACGAAATCTTATTTAGCCTAATCAATAGTTTTCGGGAAAACAATATACTAAAGTACTAAAATTAAATGAATCGATAGATATATATATAATGATTTTAATTATATTTTTTTTTACTCAAAGAGGTCTTAGGGCGTTATTTAAAAATGCTTTGTAGTGTGTTACAATGTTAGTCGACAATGATATTTTCGGCACAAGGAAAGTAATTTGTACAAGAAATTACAATATAGTTATGAAATAATTTATTTTACAAATTTATTGCAACAAATGGTCTATTACAATCCGGTTTTAAGGCTTATTTCCCTTTAGTAATTAGTTCAATCAGACATTAAATATAGCAAAGGCATTTCCAAATTACAATTACAGTCATTGGCCTATAGCCAATTTATTTTTATGATGCACAAAGGTTATTTCAGTAAATTTTCATAAAAAAAGAACCCTCATTAGTTATTAAGCAACAATGATATCAGATTACTGAAGCCAGAATAATTTTTATTTGAATTAATATAACATTTAAAATAGATAAAGTCTCCTAGGAGATAAAAGAATTTATAAGTAAGCGAAGTACATCCATAATCTTACTCGCTTGCTTGTGGAAAGCTCATTCCCGTAAAGGAAGTCGATAGAGTTTCCGTGTACATCTCACAGCCTGTGCCCTGGAGGTAATCGTTCTGCCAAGCCTGAGTGTCGGGGGACTGCAATCAACCAATGGGAAATGCTAAAAGCCCGTGCCATGTTAGTTTCAGCCCATATTGTTAAGAATTCTGTAGTGTCTTTTGAGCAAAATAGACTTGATGACGTAATAATGGCTTCGTCTCTCATACAAATATCTTATCTTAATAGAAGTCAAGATAAAAGAAACAGAGAATCACATCTCGTTAGACGACTCCATCGTTTATATTTTCATCATTATTGTTTGGTGATTACTTGTTATCTTTGTCATTCACAGCTTTTATATGATTTGGGGGTAGTATTAAAACTCTAAGACATTACATATCTTTGTTAATTCTCTAAAATCTCTATTTTTTTCTTCTAGAGTCATTATTACGCCATTATCTTTGTGTCTGTTTGATGTAAATTCTAAATTAGTATTCTATAATTCAGACCTAAGGTTATTCTAGTTCCCTAGTCTATTCATCAGGATTGCTATCGTTAATTGGTGCTAAATCTAAACATGGACCTAAGTTGGTATAGACAATAAGCTTGCAAATCAAAACGAAGCTAGGTGTAACAAGTTTAGACGGTTAGTGACGTCCTGTTTTATTGGTCACATGGAATGTGAAAATTGGACTGGTAATATAGTCCAATTGACGTTGTTGCACAGCCTTTAAGCTTTTTGTCCGCACTTACTCCGCTGCATGTATGAACAGCATTCCAACAAAAGTTGGACTAAGTGTGTCGGTGTACATCTCCATCCCGGTACCTCTCCTGTAGTCATAAGTCCATTTAGCTTTTTTTCGAGACTGCGAAAATGCCGCATAAGCTTTGTTAGACACCGGAAAACCGTTTTTATATTTCGTTATACGGTCGAATTTGGTAATGCGTTAACCTCGGAAGAGGTATTTTTTTATACTACGTCTTTGATGGAGAGCTAATAACTAAACACAACCAAGTCTAGTTCAGAACTGAACCTATAACAAAGACATAAACTAAATTTTTCTTAGTTAATAATATAGTTTTTAAACCAATAGTATCATATGGTCTTGAAATAAAAAATAACGAATGAACAGAAAGCCAACATTAACCTATACACTAATATGCGAAGAGAAATTACATGTATTATTTGACTTTAAATAGCTAGAATGAATATAAAATTGATTTTTTATGTATTCATCAGTAATAACGTGTAGTTTATGTGTTATTTGAAGATATAGAAGTAATATATCGCATGTTAGACAGTAAAAGTGTATTGTAAAGATGCTGACCGTTTTAAAGCTTCGCATGGCGAAAAGATTGGCCATCATGGTTGAAAAACCTGGTGCAAGACAGCTCTGTGCTATGAAACCCAGTTTCAGTTCCGCCAAACATATTACATCGTCTCCCTGCTTCCAGTCCCAAGATGGAATGTTGAGTAGGTAGGCCTAGAATTATAAAGAATTAAGTGTTGAATGAGACCATAATGCAAAATTTTTATCCATTTCATAATGAATCTTAGTTAGAAAATGGAGGTTGTGTTCAATAGGAAGTATTGTTTATTATTACATTATGCATGGTATGGCAACAAACCTTGTTGTGATACTGCATCAACTGAATGATAACCCTGATGTCATCAGAGTAGTTTTTAATAGAAATAACTCTCATTATGTTTGCCGCATCTTCGGCGTCTGGGTCTTGGCAGTACTTGTTGGCTAACACCAGGCATGCGTCAGCTTCGTGCACCTATATAATTCAATTATTATTAAAATTTTCAGTTTTAAAGGAATTAGGATCTTTCACAGTACATTTGCCAATTAAGTTATAAATTTCTAATTCATTTCGCAAAGAAATTGCTTTTTTTGAATTTTGTAATTTATTTTAATGAACATTAAATTAAGTGTGAAAAAAATTTAATTGTCGCTGATCAATATCAGCTGTAGGGATCTGTAATTTCAATGTCTAGAAGTCCTAACATTTAGGTTTAGCTTTAAATCTCTCCCAAGTTTCATGACTAAATATTGACTTTACCTGGCCCTTCGTTGCATCTATATCTCGTATGAAGAAAAGAAATTACTATTTATTATCAATAATAGACTATTTACTATTTATTAACAATAATAGACTATTAATGCACAAGGATTAAACGGTAATCAATAAGTATTTTATCTAAATAATAAATGAATTTCTAATTTAATTAACTAGAAACAATAATTTTAAATTACGTAAAGTTAAAATAAACTTTCGGTGCACTGTTCAAACGATTCTTCGATAGGGCACCAAATGTTTACCAAGAAAAAAGCAGATGGGTTTATACCAGACATGCATTTACCGTACCATACAGAAGTCAAGCCATGCATCTAAGACTTACCGTAAACACTCAACAATATCGACAATCGACATCTGTACTTTGATCTACTGAATAAAGCCAATTTTGAAAAACGGAAACCCTTTCAGCGGCAACCATTACTATAATGCCAATTTATTTTTCCAGCACTGTTTTGGAATCTCGTACAGCAGTTAATATCGATTGTTTAGAGTACACATAGTGGCCAAACTCGCAAACAACACAGTTTTAAGTTACAACACATACGGAGGCCGGGCCTGCCTGGCCTAAGGTCTCGGCGACTTTGGGGTCCGTGCGGGACAACCACATATACGTTAACAACACCAGCGATAGGCACACACACAGCCTTCAAGTCATGGCATTAGAAGGGAACTGTACATCACGATAGAACCAGTGGCGTATTTCTAGATATGGCGCCCTACGCCTAAAAGGTATGCCGTATCACTATAGGATGATAACAAAATTAAATATTCTATATTATAAGGTAACATGTTTTTTTATTACACTCTGGCGTTCCGATTTGAGAAATGAAATATGGTCAAGTGAATTTTGTCATGTTTTTATCTATCGACATCGCGATCTTGGATCGCAAGCACTGCGTCGTCTGTATCAATTAATCTACTGCTTCATTATATTGTACAATGTATTATCACGCCCAATTTCATTGGTAATAGGGCAGTCTCTACCAGTGTTCAGACAAGCTTTATGGTAAATACGCCACTGGATAGAACGCCTTCTCGTTTGAGGAGGTCATAGAACGAGTATCGCTCTACGTCTATAGGAAAGACAGTCTGCACAGCTTCAAACCGACACCACGCCCAATAAGGTCACATCGTTGGTTGTACAGTGCTACTTACTTTCACCCTCTGTAGGTCGATTGGATTCATAATGGTGCCTTGAAAGAATTCCACAGTGGTAAAGTGTCTCTTGAACAGGCCTTCGAGCTCCAGGTCGGGCGGTTTCCTGCCATCAACTCTCAGTTAACTACGGACCAGTATCAGAGCAATCCGCCGCCTGTCGCGGGCCGATGTACCATGCAACTCTATGTCGTACCAAATTACGCGGTGCGGTGGGACGGGAGCGCCCAACTGGCCGCGAGCCGCACCAGTCCCACCGTGAAAGCGATGATTGCATTAAAGGAACCACAAGATAAAATTACCAAAGTGATATATAAACCTACTGTGACTATGAAACAGCATCTTAACATTAAAATAAAAGGTCCGTTTTATGCGTAATAATGAATAAAAATACTGGTTCACTTGGACGCGTATCGATGATAAAAAAGTAGGGCCGTGCGATATCTAATATGCCAGCGCTAGACGGTCTTACGCTAACCTTGACTCGTTCAAGGTCGACGGCATTCATCATTGTACCCTGAAAAAACTCGACGGTGGTGTAGTGACGCTTCAGGAGACCTTCCAGCTCTAGGTCAGGCTCCTTTCTGAAAGCGTCGTTGGATCATACGTGATTCAACACACTTATATCAACAACATTAAAGCATGTAAAGTTTTATACTATATACTACATACATACATAATATCACGCCTCATTCCCATAGGGGTAGGCAGAGATCACGTCCTTCTTTCATTCTCGTTAAACCTTTCATACGAGTTCGTCGGTTTAGAATAGTCTTGACCTGGCCCTTATTTAAAATGCCCTGGCACGTTCACCTGGGTCTTCCCCTCCCTACTTTGCCATTCACTCTTGACTCATAAATCCTCTTTGTCAGTCTCCTTTCATTCATTCTCCCTATGTGCCCAAATTATCTAACCATACCTTTCTCAATTTTAGTCACTACATCTTCTTTTATATCACAACGTTTTATTCTACTGATACTGTTATTTCTTTAATAAACACTTTACATGTTTATATATTTTGTTAAAGATGAAGCTATTATATTTTTATGTTCTATCTGATGAAATGTTGTATCTGGATATGATTGTTGCTTCTATTTCTCTATGTTAAGTTAAACAGGTTGGAATGATTTTCATGAAATCTTCAATCAAAGTTTAGGATTACACTGATTAAAATAACATCATAGATGAGATTTCTAAGTAAAACTTTTAAATGTTGAACCGGTGTTATTAAAAACATTATTATCGCAAGAAGTCAAAAAGGTTTATGTATTATAATAATGTATACTTTAATTATTAAATGATTGTATTTTCTAAAGTCATATTACCTGTGTAAAAAAACAACCTCAACATCTACATCCTCTCGGTCTTCATGTAGGAAGTCTTTTAAGAAATGGCTCACAGATTCGTATGTTATATGTCCACATACGACAATATGCCTGAAATCGTAGAAGAATATTATAAAATCCCTTCGCGTATACTCCAGACGTCACCTACTTTATAAAAATAACGAAAGAAGCTGGTGAAGCAAATTGCTTAACTTAGCGTTTGATATTTACTTTGGACTTTGCAATTTTTCTTTTATAAATTCGCCAAAAATCATTTTCTTTTCAAAGCGTGAAGTATTTATATTTACTGTTTTAATAATATTCAGATTTTTAAAAGCAAAGTACACAAAAGCACAGTTTTGACAATAAAGAAGAGAAGGAAAAAGTCCAGCAATTTCATGTTTTGCTTAACGTTCCAGAGTTCTATAATCAGAAAGTACAAATCAAAGTCATAGAAGATGTTAAGCAAAACAATAATGAGGTAAGCGTGACACAACTACATATAACAAGGATTTAGCAACGTCTTCATTACATCATAAGAGGAGACGATCCATTTTTGATGTGATTTCTAAATATCATAGAAGGATCATAGAAAGATATGAAGATATTATTACAAGTATCATAAAATTAGCAATATCACTTGATATTTTATCTATATAAGACGACCGTAAACAGGCAGAAGTTGGCTGTGTTGTAAATATAATTTTTTTTTTAGCTTGCATTTGTTTAAAATACATTAAAGTTCAATGCATGCGGTCTTACGACAGACAAAGCTTAATATTCTCTTCTACCCGTGCAAATAATTAAAATATAATTAGAAGTATTCTAACAAGTTTAAAAACTGTCGCCCATCTAACTATGTGATACAAATTCGCCCTTTTTTATTGTCGCTAGTGTTGCATTTGTTAATCGTAATAATAATATGGATTAAAGTTTTGTTATATTTAACACGTAAGATAATGATGTTAGCCTACATTTCATAGCTTTGTGATCTCCTTTAAAACATTAGATACAATCCAAAAACCACAGCGCAATATCAAATCTAAATAAATCAGTTTGAATAATGAAAACGTTGCACATTTAACCTCCATTATTGACATAAAGCGTTGTTCATTCAATTGTGTAAGCTTTACGTAATTTTAAAACTTTATTAATAAACAATAACATATTTAAATACGGACCATGGATAATGCCCAACAAGAAAATGAACAATCACAAGTTCGCTCAGGATTTGCTATCTACTGCACTAAACACAAAAAAAAACAATAATATGACGATAAAAAAAACAAAAGTCTTTCCAATAGATGGAGGAGTTATTTTAACAATCTTATTCGAAAACAAACTAGCGTCAGTTTGAGTCGGTTTAAATTTTTTCGTTTACTTTTTGGGCCGATATTATTTCAAGGTGATTGTCATAATCTAAAGACAATAGTGAGAAGGTAGCTATTACTTTTATTGTTTACTATAATTTTATATTAATTTTAACCACATTCATCATTGTCTTTAGTAGTTGGTACAGTAAAATAATAGTTAAAGGTAGGCGCGACGACACAGTAAAGCTTGCCTCTCAGTACTTTATACATAAAGATGGTTCTAACAATATTGGAATGGTTTACACATAATTTCTTTATATGATTAAAACTCAGTTCTTTATAAGTTCAATCGAAAAGGGTTAGGCACGGCATGAGATTAAAAGGTGTGGGTGTTGTAATAACGTAATGTATAGACAGACAATGATCGAGGTTGGTGAGTTAGCACATACAAGAGAGATAAGAAACCGTTACAATTGGGCAAACATCGAACATCATTTAGTCATTGGAAAGAAATAAAATTACATCAAACAAATTGCCATTAACTAAATACATCATGCAATCTATGTATTCATCTAAGGTGTGGCAAAGGAATTGAATTCATTTTGATCATAAAACGTAACAAATCTCTACGTTATTACGGCTGCATAAGTTCGCAAATAATTTTCAAAAATCGTTAATTCAAAACTTCTGTATGAATGATTCGTGTAATACGTCGACTAAGATGATGTTATCGTATATGGTATGCAGAGAACTAAACTAATTTGGCATTAAAATGTCCTCAATGCACACAGCCTTGCCACGCTCTATGAATTTATACGTTTAATAATACATCACACTAAACAACCGAGGGGTCGAGTCAAAAAGTACATTACATATTACAAAATATGATAAAGAGGGTCAACATTACGAGTACAGTACATTTAGACGTGCAGGCAGGAGTAGAGAAGGAAGCGAGCGGATGGCACTCACTGGGTCGCAAGGGCTTCGGATCCAGCCGAGCGCCCCCCGGCGGCGGCGGCGGCGACGCGGGGGGCGGTCGGCTGCGCACACGACAACTCCAACAACACTACGGTACCACTCAACATCGACCAACTCCCGCTACGCTTACGTTACCATTACCATTCCTCATTACGCACGTACGCACTAGCAGAACACAACACCCGCGACCTACGTCGCGAGCGATTACACTAGCCACTATCTGCTGGTTACTAGTCAACTGAACCATTACCAACTCATAGATCATTACAATCAATATCGACTCAATACAAAGACACGCGGCGGAACTCGCGTCCCGCCAGAGATAAAGTGAGAACACAGAAGCGTGCTAAGAGAGGAAAGGAAGATATAGAGTCACAACACGGAACACATTCAACGGAACGGATCGAAGACAGCGGCTCACCTGCGTCCCCGCTCATTCTTGAGGGTGCCGCCATACTTGGGTCTAGTGCCGATTAAGTCAATTATCTCTGGGATACAACTGGCAAATATCGCCTAGACGCCGACAGACAAAACAAGAGTCACAATGAGGCGGGCGCGGCGGCGCGGAAGGGAGCCGGGGCTCGCGTCCGCGCCGCGGGGCGGGCGCGCGGCACTGGCTGTGTGGGCTCGGACGGTGCCGGGTAGCGCTACAGCGTGGCGGCAGGCATCGTGTGCAAGCGGACAAACCAAACACTACGTCGACAGCACAAACACTTTACATCGGCTCCTCGTCTAGTCTCGTTAGAAGGATTAAAAAGCTCAATGGTGTCTCGAGTGATTTACGAAAAAAGGCATGTAGTAGTGCGTCGGTCGACCGCGCGCCTGTCTCTCGAGTGCGGGGAGAGGGGCGCGGCCGCCGGGAGCTAACTCTTCGAGCATGCGCCACGGCACCGAGAGACCGATTCTAGTGAAGGATTAATAAATTTCATTAGCAAACTCCGCATTCAATCAACCAAGTCAGATCGAAACCGTGAGAGGAAGCCCGCGGCGCGGGGGCGTGAGAGCAGGGTACCTGCGGCGGACGTCCTTGTTGTACCGGCCGCCGTATTTGTTCCGCTGCGCCGCCAGCTCCGTGATCTCGGGGATCCAGCTGGCGAACACAGCCTACGATACACAGCAAACACCGCGCGTGAGCGACCGCCCCCCGGCCCCGCGCGCCCGCCCCCGGCCCGGCCGCGGCCGTGAGCCCTCGCGCTCGCGCTGGGCCGTGTGAGTGTCCGTGCGTGCGGCGTGCGAGGACGGGTGGGACTGGGTGCCGTGCCGAGCTACCTAGCGGGCCGTGGGAAGCCGTGACGGGACTCGTGGCGCGGGAGCATGCAAGGCCTGGGACCGCGCTAGCTACTCGATGAACAGAACTTAAAAAGAAATCGGCGTCGCCGGGCGGCGGCGCTATAGACGCGTGGTAGTGCGCGCCCACGAGCAGGCCCGCCCGCGGCACCGCGCGGCTCGGCTCGCGCGCGCCCCACGGCGCCGGCCGGTGGGGCGGCGCGAGCCTGGCCCGCGGCGCCGCGCGCGGCCGGCGGGTGAGCGCGAGTAGATGACGCAATACATCCGACGGCACTGAGCAAGCTTGGAGTGGTGGGCTGACGCGGGGGCCGGAGCGAGTCGGCCCGGGCGCGCGGCGCGGTCGGGGCCGAGTCGCTTCCGCTCCCGTCCCAAATATACATCAATCTGATACCTTTTTCCGTGTTCGCGCTTCAGCTCGCCGCTGTACTTGGACCTACTTCCTACCAGCTCTATAATTTCGGGAATGCTACTAGCGAACATTGCCTGCAACAGACCACGGTGTCGGTCGGACGGCGACTCAGCGCGCGGACACCGTCGTGTGGTGCACGACAATGTCCACCTCGAGTCTCGACTGAGCTACGGTGACGGACGGCGAGTGTGGCCGATAGCGGAGCCAAAATAAAAGAAAAGGAAGGGGTGTGCGTCTACGGGTGAAGTGAGCGACTGAACACAGCCAGGCACAGGTGCGCATGCAGAGATCGCGAGGGAAGGGAGGGAGGCGCGGGACGGCGCGCTGCGCGGGGCGCACGGCTCGCGGAGCGCGGCTCGCGGCGCCTCCGCTTCAGCCGGCCACGAGGCCGGCTCGAACCGCCCCAGAACACACCGCCGCTGTCGAGCCGACAGAACCCCTGGCGGCACATCGGTGGTCATCACGTAACAAAGCAAAAGAAAAACAAAACATTCATGCAATAAATCATCGATCGAAGTGAAGCTCGTCTCGTACGATAGATGCTCCTTTGAAAGCGTTAGAAGGTTGCACACAGAACGGCGACCGGATCGACCGGACCGGCGGCCGGCCGTCGTTTACCGGCCGGGTCTGACATGCTCTAGTGAGTGCACTAATCAGGCTTACGGTCATTCAACGAGCTGTGCGTTAAACCAGTAAGTACAGATCTCTACCGAGTCCCATGTGAGCTATTATGGTAATCTTATGGTAAGAATCGTTAGATTTCCTTTTGCTTTGTTATTGGACACGGCACTATGCAAGGAATCGCAAGCGCCACGCGCGACGACTCGAGTTCTTCTAGCTTTAGCTTCGTTCTAAACGAACTTTCCACGTTGGGTGTTTCGAAGCGTTACTGATAATTAATTTCGAAATATATTCTCTCACTTGCCCCTCCTTGCAAATTTTCACTTAAAGAGATTTTTGTGAATTTAAATTTAATTAGAATAGATACTTTTATAGTTAGTAAAGAAGAAGGAGGGAATGAAACTTACCAAGCCGACGAGAAGAAAAAAAACCAAAAATGTTCTGCCAAGAACTGTGTGACAGAACACATCACCGTAACCTACAGTGGACATGGTGACTATAAGAAAGTACACGCAGGTCCAATAAGACAATGATTGCGCATTGTCGAATTCCAACGGATCGCCAGAATTTTCCAACTGAAACAAACCAATTTTGTTATGAATAATTACACAATATAAATTTTAGGTATGTCTAGTCTTGCGTTGAGTAAATTTTATAGACATTTAATTTTAGTAACATCCTACCACCAATATATAGATGCATTAAAATTACTAATAAAATATAATATGAATTGGCCTTACTCTATTCTCCGTAGCTTATTTGTATCTATTAGGAATAAGCTACTGGGAATTAAAATATTATGTAAGGTCAATAAGATTCAGAATTAATAAATCCCATTATAGATTCTATATATATTTCGATATAACTATAAAAACCCAATCTGGTTTTTAAAAGTAAACCAGATATTTAAAAAAATCATGATATTAATATCTCGTGAAATGTCTCTGATAATTGAAATACTAATTTAAATAATGATTAATTTGTTGAACGTGATGGAATGTTCTATGTAATCATCTTATATTTCACTGTTGATTGAAACAAGGATACATTAATAAACCTTATATTAAGGAAAACATCACTTACTAAATGTATAATACCGGCTGCCGTAAGCCATACTGATATAAAGATAGAAACTAATTGCGCCAAACGAATTGAGCTCGATGTCTTTAATATATTGAGGTACTGCAAAATATCAGGCACGGTCATTAAGCGTAGAGCTCGAAGAAACCTTAGCCCTGGAGAAGATAAAAATAATCATGAGAACGATTAAAGACAAGTACAAAAAATTTATTAAAGTAATAACTTACCTATCCACGTTCTATCCAGGTATATTGATACAAAGGATGGGGGTATCGTGAAATAATCTACAAATGAATACATCTCGAGCATGAACCACAGTTTGTCACTAGCTGCTATAAACTGAAACAGAAATTTGTTTATCTTTGTAAACCATTACTCCCGAGATGGAGTTCTAAATCTTAATAAGTCAGTCAAGGACCATTAATGTTTCTTTTGGTATTCAAGTATAGAAAATAACTAAGGTAAATAAATTACTTCTTTTACAAAGATCGATAGTAGAATGTTAACAATGTTAATTTTAGGTCAATTGCATATTTAGAAATGATTTCAACGTTCCATTTAGATTGATGATTGCAAATATGGTATTTAAAAAAACTTCGTCACATCAACGATTAACAAGGTATTAGTTTAAGTTTGGCCTATAAATATAATGCCCTAAATCAATTAGCAAAAACAGATGATTATCACTTACTCGTATAAAAAAGTAGACCATAAAAAATATGTTAAAGGCAAGGTCGATTTGCTGAGTAATATTGTCACTCCATTTCTGGCATCGCTCCACCTCCTCGCTAGAATCAAACAGCAATATGTTTATAACGTGAAACAGGAGAAAGACAACACGCCAATATACGAGTAAGCTACTAACATATACCAGCTGTAACAGAGGGCTAGCAGACATTAGTCAAGAGAAATTTAAGAGCCGTAACACAGACACATATATAGCACCTCTAATAGGTCAAATATTACACAAAGATGCTACCATAGCAGCACAAATATTTCAACACATATTAGACAAATCAAATATACCTGCAGGCCTAGTCAAGGCGAAATGATATTTTCTTTAAAGCATTTTAATTATAATGTTTCGAACCAAATATAGGAAACTGTGATTGTTTCCCTCTTGTCTAGGCAGTACAGGTAAATACAGATTTTTATGAATTAACATTGATATTGGTGAGTGACATTTAAATCACCAAAGTGATACGGCACTTAGATGTAATCTACAAAAGTTTAGCCACACATAAATAGCTGTACAACATGAAATATACTTAGCAGATACAATCTTTAAATGGAATGTAGTTGACAACGTCTTGACTACTATCAGAGCAAGCCCGCAACAGAAGCTAACATTTACTATATCCAGCAAAACATTTGACCACATTTATATTGAGAACTCACGTATTCCTTAGGAATTCAGCATTACAAGATATATTAACATTAATATTTTAGCTACATTTTGCAACTAATCTAGTTAAAGGAACGATTGTTACCTGGACGCATCGATGAAGTAGATGATGAGCGATGCTATACTCAGAATGAACACCAACACTACCTGGAAAGGCAGAAAAATCACAATATATAAATATTTCCTTAGAAAACTTTGATTTAGAATATACTATATGGCGAAAGTATATGATGATGACTACTCTGTGTGTTTTATTTGGAATGTAACTACTCTGTGTACGTCGACGCTAGCCTTACTGTAGATTAAACTTGGCAGCTTCATGAATTTGTGAAGCAATTTTTGTAACATGTTACAGATTAATTAAAATCCGAGTCCGAAATTTCATTATCTTTTTTACGTGCATTAAAATAATAGAACCTTAAATTTTGTATGTGCTTTGTTTTTAAATAAATTTGATTTGAACGAGTTCAATATATTGTCACGTCGATAGTAAGCCTTACCTCTTGGTTAAGCTTAGCTGAAGCTTTTTTGACGCTGGGAAATACAATTATGCACTCCAACTTGTGTCGGGAATGAGGGTGTCCGCGAGGGGAATACCTCGCAATACCCACTGAAACCCAGCGAAACCAGCTTTACCCATTGGAACATCCGAGGAGCGCTTGCACATTCCTCTCTAATGTGTACTTACTTATACATAAACTATTATCTTTTACATATTATATTCCGAAGAACTACAGTATTTTACGGACTATGAGATACAATTTTTTATATAGTTATGGAACAAGTTTTAGAAGAGTCTTTTGGTCAGAAGGTAGCATTAGTTCGACTAAAAAGATACGAGTGGCAACTTTAACGAGTGAAGAAACACTGCTAGTACGATGATGTTGTTAATAACAATTTGGATCCCAAACTAAACATAGCCTAATTCGTTAGTGTAATCATACACTGAGAATGCATCTCATATTCAGATATTCATAATGAATCACAACAAATGCTAATAAGATTAACGCCTTCGCTTAGAATTCGTGATTGCTGGTATGACTCACTATTGTGTGTTAAGAGTGTTAATTTTATAGACTCTATGAGATTATTATTTTCTTTTTAAAACGAAAACTTCTTAGGCACGCTGAGCAACGTGTATTTTGTGGAGATTCAACGAGACTAAGTTTCCACTCTCGGCTATGTAACGGTCGTCGAGTAAAGTCGACTCTTGTATACAAACTGTTCAGTTCACTCCTCCAATGGTATATATTCATTCAATATTTAATATAACATGACACAATAACTTATGTACAATTATTACTAATAAATTAAATGGCAAATTCTGTTTAGGATCAACAATCACACAAACTAAATATTGCAATATTTTACTTAAAAATAAAGCAGACTCTAGAAGTCTATATTTTAAAATACTGACAGGTTATCTCTTAACTGTAATTTCATTTGATGGGAGTGATGTCACAGAATGGTTTCTAAATTGCATCGTACTGGAACGCATATTTTTTCCTTGCGTCACGACCTTGCTGGTAGGATGGTAACTAACCATCAGTCCAGACATAGATAGATAGATAGATAGACAACTCTTTATTGTACACCACAAACAAGAAACAAGTAACACAGAAACAAACTTAATAAATAGTACAAATTAGGCTCGCTCATTAACGATTTCTTCCAGGCAACCTTAGGGTTAGGGAGATTATATGGGGTAAATAGGGTAGGTGGTGTTATCTAATATAGACACACGTACAAATATTCCTACATACTAATACATATATCTTTCAATACATACAAATATTTGAATATATATTTTAAATAGATACATACTAAACATAATAATCTAATAATATTAAATAAATAAGACGTAGAACAAATAGATATCATCGTCATTAAGTACATAAAGAGAGGTAATAATTCTTTATCCGCTTCTTGAATATATCCAATGATTAAGATTCTCTTATTGTCAGAGGTAATTCGTTCCATAAAGTTATGGCTCGAACTGCGAAAGAGTCACCGTAGAATTTGGGGCTTATGGGGTATGACGCTAAGCTTAAGTTCACAAGAGGGCCGTAAACACCTATACACATATTGGAAAATGTAATTTCCTAAATTTTCCCTGCAGGCAATCGAATCTAAGACTTCTATTACCTATACGGGTACTGAACAGCGAGGCCGTCATTTGTGTTAGAAACTCATATTCAAATTCAGGAAAAATAATGCTGTGCTAATATAAAATGCCGTGGGTTGACTTGTACATGTGCTTTTTTCAAATGTGTCATTATTCTTTCAAAGCAATGTTAATGTATAAGACCAGTCGAATTAGTTTAAAAAAGGATCTGACATTGCATTAGCTTTTGACATCAATTTTTCTTCGGGCATCGCACCGTGTTGCGTCGTCCGCTATCTTAGATTTAAGTGTTATTTTTTGTTTATTCAATAACTTATTTTCAACTTCACGCGATAAATGGGTAAAACAAAAGTTGTTCGGAATTAAATTTCCTACAATTTTGGTCATTACCAATTTTTTCTTAATATAAATATCACACACTCTTTCGAGTCTAATTCAGTAAAAAACAGATCCTAGAAAATAATTGATATGGACCATAATTGTAGGAAATCTAATTCCGAATAACTTTGGTTATAATAATTTATTACTTAAAGTTGAAAATAAGCGAGTTATTGAATTAACAAAAAACCACTCTTAAATCCAAAAATCCAAAAGAAAAATTAATGTAAGAAGTTAATGTCAGATCCTTTCTTGAAATAATTCTATTGGTCTATACCTTTATATCGCTTCAAAATAATAATGACAAATTTTGCGTGTTACCAGTGATGACCTACGGTTTCGAGACTTGGTCGCTGACTATGCGGAAGCTCAGAGTCACTCAGCGTGCGATGGAGAGGGTTATGCTCGGAGTTTCTCTACGTGATCGAATCAGAAATGAAGAGATCCGTAGTAGAATCAGAGTCACCGACATAGTCGTACGAATCGCGAATCTGAAGTTGCAATGGGCGGGGAACATAGTCCGAAGGACCGATGGACGTTGGGGGCCAAAGGTGCTGGAGTGGCGACCCCGCACCGGATGGCGCAGTGTAGGGAGACCCCCCACAAGTTGGACCGACGACATAAAGAGGTTCGCCGGTAGCCGCTGGAGCCAAATCAGCGCAAGATCTGGCCTTGTGGACGTCATTACGTGAGACCTATGTCCAGCAGTGGACGTCCATCGGTTGAAGCGACGACGACGACGACGACATTTGAAAAAAATCTAATTTAACAGAAAAATTAAAAAAACACGTAAAGTTGCTGTGAAATACAATGTAAAATTCTAATCCGACTGGAATAACCTATAAATAGCAAAAGTCAAGTACAAGGCACAATCAGTTAGTTTTCCATTCAAGCGGATATTTATGAGTGTGACTTAATCACACATGATCTTCATTGCAATTAGTATTATGTCGAGATAAGACTAGGAAGACAAATTTACCAAGTAAATATTATAGGAACTGGCATTTGTCCACATTGTTTAACCTTCATAATAGTTCCAATTACGCATTTGTTAGGTGGAATGTGCAGTACAAGTATTATATTTATTTGAACATTAGATAAGAGCTGTGATGACCCAAGACACTTGAAAATCTGCTTATATTCACGATTAACTTCTCTTTGTAAAACTTAGGTACCTAATTGTGACAACATAAACATCCTCCAAGCAATTCTACATGTGTAACATGTAAACCCGCAATGGAGCAGTATGATGGGTCTTTGCTCTAAAAACTTTCTCTCCTATCCAAGCATGAGACTTACACTTTTTATAAAATAAGGTTTGTACGATTATATCACTAAATAGCTAACCCAGCAAACGTTGTTTTGCCATATAATTACTATTATCGCTATTAATAAATAGGGGTTGGTGATAGAAAGGTGAAAATTTGGGGTTGTATGTATTTTTGTATGCTGTATCACAAAAAAATAAAGCCATAAAATTTCGTCCAATAATTTGAAAAAAAATTTAAAGGATGAACAACCCTTATCACTTAGTGGTATGAAAAATAGGTAGTAGCTGATTCTCAGACCTGAATACTTATATAAAATTTGGTACAAATCGATAAAGCCCTTTCGGAGGAGTACGGTAACTAACATTGTGACAGGGAAATTTTATATATTAGATTATTAAGTTAATGGGTTATCGTCGCAATTTATATCATCGCTTACGATCAAATGAGATCATAGTCATGCGCTAAACTCAATAGAGAAAGAATATAATTAGTAAGGGTGTGTGAATTATTGGTTACGATTAGAATGTTAATATTCGATCTGAAACTCGAATCGGATAAATCGAAAGTTCCCGAATAATTGGAAAATTTTCGAATTATTCGTGGAATTTCGAATCGAATATTGATATTCGATTCAATTCGATTCGAAGGAAATTTGCACACCCCTAATTTTTTGAAACAAGGTTTTTGGAGTGAAGACTTTCCAGTTAACATCACCTTAATGTCCTAAAATGGTAACTTTATATTAGTTATTTCCACCACCCATAAATATTTGTAGGACTAATATGAGTTATCAGAAATGTTATCTTATAATTTGTCTAAGCCTTGTGGGGTTTCTAGCAATGTCATAGCTTGTATATCTGACTGTAATCATACCTGATGGTAAGTGATGTTATAGTCTGAGACGGAAGCGCGATAATCTGATAAGAGACGATTTACTTTTTACACATCTTTCTTGAACATAAATTTCTTTGCTTGGCGGTATGTCGTTACTGGAAGGATGGATCTAGTCACGCTGAAGACTGCCACCAGGAAAATCTTAGACATATTTCAAAATGCCTTACCGGAGATCGAACTGAGAACCTCTGCCAACTGAAAGAATTCTCTCAGAACTGCTATCTAAAGTAATATTATAAAAAGAAAATATTTGTGTTTTTGTATGTAAGTATGTATGTTTATAACATTTTCACACTAAAACTACTGGACAGATTTCAAAAAATTTTCAACATTAGAATACTGCTTTTTCACTGAGCGACATGAGCTATATACTTTCCTATAAAAATAGGGATCCCTAAAAAAATTGATTAATACAATCCAAGATGTAAAAAAATTGGTCATAAAAAATCTGTCACCGTGTCCGCGGGGGAAACTATTGATGATTGAACAAAAAAATGTTTTATAATATTACAGAACATGAAATTATCTACAAAAATTTGTTTATACCATAAGTCTAACTACTGTAGTAATGCCACTATAACTAATTTTTACATTTTAAAAGTTGATAAAATTGCCGACAATAATAATACCATAATATTCATACCTCTGTATTAATCTTTATACTATATTTTATTAAAAACCGTTTCAACACCTGTTAAATATTTTTTAAATGATTAAAATCGGACATTCTATTCAAAAGATGTAACAAGTTTACAAATGTCTAAAGAAAATTGTAGCGACCCTTATAACTGGGCCTGAGACTGATGAGTTAGTTCGTATTCCAAGAATACCAATGATACCCACCGATATACCTATACTATTTTAATTTTTATCAAACTAGAGATTATTGGCTCGATTTAATCCATTCAATACCTGTAGAGTATTTTTAAATTAGCTAATGTCGGATATTCTCCGTAAATGATGTTACGAATTTAAAAATGTATCAATTAAATATACTCGTATTTGTTGTAAAGTAAAATCTGCGTATTGATTACATTATGAATGTCCAACGTAATAATCTTAAAGGATGTTATTAAAAACTAAGTGAAATAAAATTTTTATGTTAACAAAAATAAATAGTTCCACTTAGTAGACTTTCACTGACACTAGGTTGTATCTATGAGAGTGAAACCGCGGGGCATTGCGAGTAAGTAGCAGCCAAATTAACTTCCTACTGCTTGACACAGCTCACTTTCTTTTCCTTCACTTTCATAGTCCTATGTGACGGTAATTCGACACGACCGGATAGAGATCAGGTGCAGGACCGACGGCTTAAGATGCTCTCCGAGGCACGGGGGAGGAATATACCACCCAACTCCCCAAATTCTGGCAAACATTGGGAAAACCTTAATGGAAAACTCAATATTGATTTTTTAATTGGCCTGACCTGGGACCCAAACCCAGGACCTCATATCTGTAGTTGCACATGCTAACCACTAAACCAAAGAAGCAGTTAAAATAAATATAACCAGTTAAAATAAAGGTAATAAATACCATTATGAGGGATATAATGGCTTTATTATCTTAGACTTTATTGTTACTTACCATCAGTTGAAATCTCGTTAAACAGCTATACAATCATTAATATTCATGATTAAGTCACTTAATATTCAATTCATGAACCAGTGACCAAAGGTCGAGTGTTCATGATATCATTCAATGAGACAACTTGATGTCATCTTTTTATGATCATTTCAACCTAAAGCACGTGCCGTTTCGCATTACGAAGGCGCCATTTTATTATAACACCTCTTAATATAATAAATGGGAAAATATATGAAGAAGTATTATGTGCTGACCGGACACGGATGTTTCGGTAAGTACTTGCACCAGATAGCGCGGCGTGAAGAATCACCTGTCTGCCATCAGTGTGGTGCATCCGTCGATACGGCGGATCACACTGTGGCAGAATGTCCGGCATGGGAACCGCAACGTCATCCTCTGGTGTCCCAGATTGGAGAGGATCTCTCATTGCCAAATATAATCGACTCAATGCTTGGCAGTGAGGCAGGATGGAATGCAGTTGCCTCCTTTTGCGAGAGTGTCCTCTCGTTGAAGGAGGCAATGGAGAGAGAAAGAGAAAGTGCTGCTGATGCCCCGCCCCTGCGAAGGCGGAGGCCGGGTGGACGTGGGCGTCTTTTTGAGCGCCTTTTACCTTCTCCTTAAACTACTCTTTGCCGGTTGCAACCGGAAGTGTCAGAGCGAATGCGTAAGGGAGCCTCTGATACTTCCTATTCAGGTTGATGAGGGTGTCGCTGGGTTTTAGTGGGTATTCTAGCTAAGCTAGCGAGTCCCACACTCCCTACCCTCGTGGTAGGGGTGCGTAAAAGCATTTCCCAGCGTGAAAAAAAAAAAAAAAAAAATTATGAGCAGACCCGAGACTTCGTTCTGTTAAAAAGATTAGGAATATGCCAGATTTCAGTTTTACGAACGATTTTCGAATCGAAATTACAGCAATAATAATTATCTATAGCCATTACATTTTATAACTATTCAATTGATTTTGAACTTTGCGCAGCGGTAATAAAGTGCAAATTGACTATTGCTTAGACAACAGTGACTACTTGTATTTTAATATGAATTTGATTAAATAGCCATAAACGTTAAATTGACTTTACATTTTAGTTAGAAAACGTTAGTATGGGAAACAGAAAAGGACTGTTTTTTGGGTTTTCCTCTGCAATTATTCGAACTTTTCTCGCCGTAAAAACCATCCTTCGACTTCATTTAAAAATATAATTGTCAAAATTGACCTAGGCGTTGTTGAGTTATGCGCTTAACAATATAAATTGCAATTCATTTTTATATTATAGATAGATTTAGGTGAACTCACTAGTTAATTCGGTGAAATCAATACACATACACAGCACTTCTTTTTATATTTTGTGTTTTACCTCTTAATATTGTTATATTAAGGGCGTCACCACTTTAAAAGATTACACAGAAGTCTCAAATTATGAAATAGAATTTGTAAAATAAAACGCAAGAGAACATACGCCATCTTGTGCATTTTCCCGCGCATTCCTCAATAGCCCTCAATATTCAATTATTCCAAATATCGATCGAAAGCGATCAGCTTTCGATATTCCATTTTTAAAATTTTATCTTTTTTTAATTATAAACACTTTTGTAGGTTGCCATCTATGTAATTAATTAAAAAAAGGTTGTATATAAATAAAATTTCTGAAAACATATAATGAATTTAATCACTGAAGCGAAACTTCTTTAGGCGCATGAGGCTAAAAGTTTTTTATGATCATTCGTTTGAAGGTTAAGTACTTTTAATATTTACATATAAATGGGGCTTTTTAATTTGCCACACGTCATTTAATAATTTAGTACAGTATTTTTCATAAATTCTCTTTTCTAAATTTTAAATTGAAAAACAAAATTTCATTAATAATTTCTAATATTGACAAAAGAACACGTGACATTTTTATTTACAATTCATCATTTGAGAATCCATTAATTTAATGTTATTCGTTTTGGACACTTTAAATATTTTAATGATAATAAAATTCCTTACATTTCTTTTCTTTTCCCTCCCTATAAGTGACGGAATATAAAGTTTTACATTTATATAAATATACACAAGACTTAACAATTCGTTTTCCAAAGTACGTATGCGCTTTTTTTTAATTTAATTTTTTTTTTATAGTAAGGACAATTCCGCCACAAGCTTTTACAGAAGAAGTAGAATATACGTATATCTTGAACCTTCGTCAGATTAAGTAATTAAAAATTCATATCGCTGTCAATTTTATTTTAAAGTTATACACAATCGAGGCCGCCGCCTAACGACGGGAGGCTGACGATAAAATCAATCTGTCAACGTCCATCAACTACGGCCGGGACGATTTTTTGCCAGAAAATCATTCTACCTGATGAAAATACTTTATAGTTGCTTGTATTAGTAAAAAAAGATGAGTAGCAATCGAGTAACGTTCCATTGCTGAGCTCAGTTCTCTTTACTCATGGATAAGAGGGTTTTTTTAGTATAGATCCACCACGCTGCTCCACTTCGGGTTGGCAGGTATACTACACAAGTGTACGCTAACACAAGTGCACTATTCCTTCACTCTCGTAGTCCAATGACACGGGTCGAAATCAGGCGCAGAACCGAGGGATTAACGTGCTCTTCAAAGCACGGGGATGGTACACACTGCCAACAACACAACTTCGGGTAAATTCTTGAAATAAACAATCAATACGGCAGTTTAGTAAACATAAATTATTTTCAAGTAAACATGTTTACAAATATCGTGTTATATGCACATGTTTTGACCCATATGCAATAAACATGAGTCATAGAAGGCCAATCAATTCACTTTCGTAGTTTCACAAGCTTGTTTACTATCCATTTAAGCGTCAAAGGAATTCACGCTATAGCCAAAGCCAGTGAGTTCAGAAGTATGCAATTTTGCACAGGAATTTCATGTAAATATGACGCGAGTTAGTACATTGAAAAGACTGTGGAAAATTCACCCTTCATGGCCACTAAATATAGGTATATAATATGTATTGAAGTATGTCATAAATATGAAGCCTAGTGGTGAAATTCTCGTTTAGACTTCGTTGTATTTTGAAATTAGTAAACCTGGGTTTTTATTATGTTATATCTTAGAATATCCGGTTTCCAAGAATTATAACAGAAACAGTAAAGTAATGGTAAGTAGCTGCCCACTGCTGGGCACAGGCCTCCTAACTCCGAGGAGCGATGGTTTCGAGCATAGACCCACCACGCTGCTGCACTGCGGATTAGGAGGCATAGCACACAAGTGCACTCTCTATTCCTTTACTCTCATAGTCCGATGTGACGGGAATTCGACACGACTGAAGAGAGGTTAGACGCAGGACCGACGGCTTAACGTGCTCTCCGAGGCACAGGGGTGGATCACACTACCAACTTCCCAACTTCGGGCAAATACTGAGAAAATCTTAATAGAAATCTGAGTATTGACTTTTGGATTGGCCCAACCCGGGACTCGAACCCAGGACCTCATGTCTGTAGTCGAACATGCTAACCACTAAACCAAATGAGGCAGTCACAGAAACAGCAGTTAATGTAAAATAAGTATAACAATGTCTTATAACAAAATCATAGGTATAAATGTAGTCTACCTATAATCACTGGCAGACTTACTAATGAAAACATAACAGTATCTTTTTAGGTAAATTAGTAAAAACCTGAGAGAAATGATTACAAATCCTAAGCATTTTATGTGGACATACAATATGAATTTATAAAAATAATCTACGAGAGTAATTACTAAGATTTTCTTGGTACAAATATATCTTCGAATAGGTTGTAGACCGGTTATTTGATTATTTTGAAGAAACAACTAATAGAAATACAATATAAGGCAGCGAAACAAATACATTTTAAGCAAAACACACCAAAGCTTCATTCATAAAAACTTACAATTGAGCATTCATTGTGCCAACTTTAAATGTCTAGTGAGAAAAAAAGTTATCAACTGCCCACACTTAGTGAAGTACCGCCCACTTTGCAAGTCTCCGATACCATCTCAGCTAATGTCCGCAAAAAGTCTACCCTCCGTATTTTCATTTGCAATAAATCATGTATTCGCTGCGACAAATTGGTGTAAAAAAATTACTTGATTTATGGCGTTTAATTTTTTATTATTACCCCTTTGACTTTTGATATAAATTTATTGGTAAAAGTCATTTATTCTTGCATTATAATAGACTAAACTAGAGACGTCTTTTGGCATTGCTATTACATTATTTACAATATCATCAAGAAATACGACAAGTAATTTGAGATACGCACATTATATTTTTATAAGCCATAATTATTTTTATTGCTAATAGGTGAGCGCTCTACTGTGATCTCACCTGATGGTAAGTGATGTTATTGTCTAAGGGGCGATGTACCTCTCATGGTTTCTACAGAGCATCATACCGGAACATAAATTTCTTTGTTTAGCGGTACATCTTCACTAATAGGGCGGTAACTAACCGCGGCCGAATCCTCTCACCAGCTTAGGCTCCTCAAGTCCTACCAAGGATCGAACCCGGACTTATGCTACCAAAGCCTAGTCAAGAAGGTTTACTAAATTTAAAATGAAACCAGTGAGAACAATTTTGTACAATACAGTTAAGACATAATCATATACATTATGGAGTACAATTCGCTGCCTTAGCGCTGAAATAGCGATCTCTTCCAGGCAACCAAAAATGCTTAGAAGGACACATACAAAAGAATCAGAGAAAGGTGTACTTAATTTATTTACAACTAATAGTAATAACACTCATAATAATTAATAAAAACAGTATCAATTAACCAATCCTAGGACAGGAAGTAGTCTATACCATCTTTTTAAATAAATTATGGGACTGAGCATATTTTATATTATTTGTAGTGATAGTTTTTTTAGATCCATATACTAGGTATTTAAATCTGTGTTAATCAGGAAGTTCTCAATACCGCGTGACCGATGGGACCTGATCTTAATACGCACCTACGTCGCGAACGGAATGCGTATGTAAACTTTCCACTCAATTCGACTAAAAGTTTGAAGGTGTAAATGATCGGTCTGTGCTTATTTAACCAGAGTCCATTGGAATATAGGAATAATTCTCTTGTAGTTGAGCAAATACACCAATACATTTCCGAAATTTCTTGGGAAGGAGCGGTATTTTATACACATGAGATGCGCTCGCACGCACGCATGCACACCCACCCGCACGCACCCACGCACGCACCTACGCACGCACGCACGCACGCACGCACGCACGCCCGCACACATATGTATTAGATGCAGTTTTTTGATTAATTTATGAATGTTTCAATTGGCAGTTTGAGTCGATAACTGATTTCCCCATACTTACAAGAGATAGGGAACTACCCAGATAGCACTGCCGAGAACGGCCTGTATGTCCACATAAATATAGCAAGAATCATTATCTCAATTTAATATTAGTTAAAAGTAAAGACTATTTTTTTTTACGTAAATATCACACGGCGTACAATATCATTACTTTTAGACGATTCAGAATAGGGTTTCCATTTCGATTACAAAACGTCACGCTTTTTAAAAAAAATCTATTGTAAAAATAGAAAACAAACAGGTCAATGGATTCGGTTTCAAAGTTTTAAAAGACTTTTTTTCGTGCGTCAGTCTTATTAAAGTAACAAACATTAGTAGTTAAGATATCCCAACTGCCTATGCCTCAAAATAATTATACTTATTCGCCTCGAGGTTTCTTTTAATAAATTAGAAATAATTCGTATAAAAATTAAAATTCATAGATCATTTATTTATCGGAGCACCAGCAGGAATGTTCTTATGACTTATCATCATCATTTCCTTATACTTCAGCATATATATACTTTAGTGTGTGCATGAACTATTTGCTTCCACCTCTCTCTATCTTCGGCCTCTTTTAGTGTTGTTGTTGTTGTTGTTGTTGTGTAGTCATCCAGTTTTACAGGTTATCTGGCTGTCTTCGGCATTATGACCAAATAGTGGATTACTCGTTGAACAGGTAGTTGTTATTATGTTAAATTTTGTGATGATGGATCTATATGTCCTTTTATCTGTCCACGGTATTCGCAGCATTCTCCTCCAACACCATATCCTAAAATCCTCTATCTTTTTTCGGCCAGCGTCCCGGATGGACCATAATTCAATTCCGTATAGAAAAATTAAGAATACCAAGTCTCATTTTGGTGACTTTTGAGACTTTCCTGTCTTTCTAAATTATTGTTAACTTACTCAATCCTACTTTGGCCATATGTGTAACTCTACGAAATGGCTTAGATAAAATACAACAAGGTACAATATAAAGAATTTTTCAATTTACAGAATATTTCAAATCCCCAGAAGTACCCGTAAGAGATCGTGTAAAATACACCTTAATGCAGCAATGAAATAAATGTATGTATATAAAGAGTATGATCTGATAGGAATTGAAGTAATACCAACTACAGTTCAAGCAAACCATCCAAATCAAAATATTGTTTACTCAAGCAAAAAGCTCAAAAAGCTTCTATGAATCGTCAAAACTTACAAATCTATCACCGGTTCCAAAAATTGAGTGCTTCTCTTCGCTTAAACAATAAAGTAAGGGAAAGGTTATGACGATGGCGAGTCAGCCCTTTTAAGTCAAGGCTGCAACCTTGCAAGATGCCGACGCATGTCGTGGTCCTGCATAATTGGATTCATATAATTGGATTGTGCCATGCATGCGTACAATACGACTTAATCTAATAACTATATGAACGGAATGGTATTTTTTATTGTTTCGACGACTTATTTTTATATTTAACTAGCTGGCACGCGCAACTTCGTCGTCGTACACTTTAATGTGGAACTTAAAATACAATGTCTTCTAATTGCAGCAAATGAAATAAATATGATCAAAATTGACAAGTAATTTCGGAGTCCATTGACATCACAACAAACATCGTGATACTAGATTATTATATTTATAGACTATCTGGCTTCCTTAGTGTTACACGTGTAAATCCCTTGGGAGTGCCCAACTTGTTAAGAAAGTGATTACTTTGTTACTAAAATTATTTTATTAGCTACATCTATTGTAAAGCCTATGCCATTAGTCTATCTACTCTATCATTTTTCGGATTATACTCAAAATCTACTGAACCGATTTTAAAACGTCTTTAAGCGACATTTACTTTACGGGAACGTCAAATTAAGTCTCGCAATCTTCTCGCATGGAAAGCTGATATGAGGTGTAGTAGGACTTCTATTATCCGAGATTTCCTCTGGAATAAGAAATCTTGGTGCATAAATACCCTTGCATTTTATTTATCGCGTATAAAGGCGACATGATTTCAGATCAAAATATCAACTCCAGTTTGCTGCATTTCGTTGAGTTACATTAGCAATTTCTCCGTTACTGACAATGTTTTTGCATGCTAAAAATCACTTTCGGTGGGGCCATAATTGCGGCACTCCGCCCTCACTTGGAGCAATGGCTGGGTAGAAGACAAGGAGTGCTTTCCTACCGTTTGGTGCAGGTGCTAAACGGTCACGGCTGCATTGGAAAATACCTGCGCCAAATCGTTGTCTGTGAGCCGTCGGTCACCTGTCACGAGTGTGGTGCTCCTGTGGACACAGCGCACTACACGGTGGCCGAATGTCCTGCTTGGGGACCTCAACGTCATCTTCTGACGTCGCAGATCGGTGCAGACCTCTGGCAAGTATTATAGGTGCAATCCTTGTCAACGAGCGGGGCTGGAATGATGTTGCCACCTTCTGCGAAACTGTCATTTCGCTAAAGGAGGCACGGCAGAGAGAGGGAATGCAGCTGAAGCACAGTACCCCGGACGGAGGGGAAAAGGAAACAGGAGACGGAGGTTTATCCAACTCCTGCCCCTGTAGTGCACATTTGAGCCGGCTTCATTTGGAGGGGCCAGAGTGGAATGCCACAACGAACCTACTTCCATTCTCGAATGACGAGGGCTCCGCTGGGTTTTAGTGGGTATTCTGGTACTACCGGCGAGTCCCACACTCCCGTCTGTTTCACAGGCGGGGTGCGTAAATGCATTTCCCAGCGAAGAAAAAAAAATGCTAAAAATCACTTCACTTAAACTTATCCTTAAAGTTCTACAAGTGGCTCTTCAATTGTAAGGGTCGACTGTTTATTTTTGATGTTGTTCATTGCTAAACAGAACAGTTTTGTTATGTACTTTAACCCGGTCTACTCGTCGTTCCTCTGCCACGTTTTCTTTTTACATCTTGCATGTCTTTACCCTTCAACTTAGTAATAATCGTGCTAAGCTGTTCTGATGCAATAAATTACTTAACGTGTTACACCGACGCGCTGAAGCACAGCTGCTTTACGGGTATTGTGTCCAACTACTTAAGTTATCCATCTCTTCATATATCATCCAAAAACTAAAGAACTCCCTTGAATAATTGTAAGTATAATGAACCACCTGTTTTACCCAATTAACCAATAGATTTCCTTTCATTGGAGTTCGTGTATTTATGGTCAAATTTCCACATATGGCATGGCTTAGATACTTTAAACGACGAAATCGTATCTTGTTTAAATAAAATTACAATAAATAACGAAGTAAATATCCGTTTAGAATAGCCCATTATGGCTTCTGTCCACATTGATGTACTGGTACAAGTACAACAAAGTTTTTCTTATAAAAGTTATATGCCTAATATTTATTTGAAATTCAATATCGTGCTTTTTGATGAAGAAAAACATTTTAGGAAATTTGTCATTTTCTAGGAACCGTTCAAGGGCCTCTTGAAATTTCTATCATGAAATAGAGCAAGTCGGTTTAATATGCTTTGATTGAACTTTGGGATCTTCGTCGTCGTCGTCGTCGTCGCTTCAACCGATGGACGTCCACTGCTGGACATAGGTCTCACGTAATGACGTCCACAAGGCCCGATATTGCGCCGCCTGGCTCCAGCGGCTACTGGCGACCCTTTTTATGTCGTCGGTCCGCCTTGTGGGGGGTCTCCCTACACTGCGCCGTCCGGTGCGGGGTCGCCACTCCAGCACCTTTGTCCCCCAACGTCCATCGGTCCTTCGGACTATGTGCCCCGCCCATTGCCACTTCAGGTTCGCGATTCGCAGGACTATGTCGGTGACTCTGGTTCTACTACGGATCTCTTCATTTCTGATTCGATCACGTAGAGAAACTCTGAGCATAGCGCTCTCCATCGCACGCTGAGTGACTCTGAGCTTCCGCATGAGGCCCATAGTCAGCGACCATGTCTCATTGGGATCTTAGTGTGTTACTTTACTTTACAATTGAAGCAGCACTGCTATGTCGCCTTATTCACGCAAGAAAATGTTTATATCCACTTTACTGCTTTAATGAGAATAGTGAGGTAACATAACCCCACGTTATTTAAAAATAAATAACGATTTTATAATATCATTAATTTCAGCGATCTTTACCCAGGATTATTTGGAAATTTCTTTGTATAAATTCCCGTTTCTGACCACTACGTCATAAAGGTTTCTGCATTTATTTTACTTATAAAAATTTGAACAATATGCAACGGTAATAAAAACCCTTAACCGCAACGTTTCGAAGTCAAGATGTGTAATAAATGCAACAAATTCAACAAAACGCCTCGAGCCCTGAACTCGAAACAACATTTCCGCGGGCAATTAAATAAATGCGGGTACTCATTACATTACGAATTCTACCAGTATAAATACCACGCGGAAAATTCACCGAGGAAAAGCAAATATCGCTAGGGATGAAAATCCGATGTGAAATTTTACGCTACGTTAAAAAGACACATATTTTAAATGGGCGGTTGATGTATTAATTATTTGATGTGAATGCCGCTACAATTATTTATTCTGACGCTTCTTATATCTTTTTACACAGAGAAGTGCATTTAGGCATTGATCACGGGAATGTGGTCGCAATATCCTGGGAAAGGGATCCTACTATACTCAAAAGTAAGGAATCTCAAAATACACACTAAAATTCGGCATAAAAGTAAGTAAAGTAAGTAAGTAACAACCCATTAACGTCCCACTGCTGGGCACAGGCCTCCTCACTCCGAGGAGCGAGGGTTTTTAGAGCATAGACCCACCACGCCGCTCCACTGCGGATTGGCAGGCATAGTACACAACAAGTGCACTCTCTATTCCTTCACTCTCAAAGTCCGATGTGACGGGAATCCGACACGATTGGCGAGAGATCAGGCGCAGGACCGACGGCTTAACGTGCTCTCCGAGGCACGGGGGTCGATCACACCACCAACTTCTCAACTTCGGGCAAATATTGAGAAACTCTTAATAGAAAACTCAATATTGATTTTTGAATTGGCCCGACCCAGGACCTCACGTCTGTAGTCGAACATACTAACCACTAGACCAATGAGGCAGTCTTAATACAATTCAACATGTTAGGACACATTTACGTGGCTAAATTTAATACCCCAAGTGCATTCGGTTATGGAGAGGAAGAATGCCGATGCAGATGAACGCCACTTTAGTTGCTGCATTCATTTAAAAAGCAAGTAGGTTCAGTTTTTCTCATTCGAAGGCCTTTTTTCTCGCTGTGATTTTATCATATCGGGAGTGTGGATCCCGCTAATAAGCCAGAATAACTCTTAAAACTCAGCGATACCATCGCCATTCTTTAGTGGACCACCAGAGGATCGGTAGACGCAATCTACCCCGGCAATCCGAAAGATTGCTCTGGGAAACTTAAGAAGGAGGCAGGAGAAGCGTTCGAAGCGCCCTCCCTCTGCCTTTTCATCAGCGAAATAACAGTCTTACAGAAGGAGGCCACTGCCCTCCACATTTAACTGGTGAGCATTAAATCAACTAAAGATTTTCTCCGACCAACGATGTCAATAGATACAGCTTTAGCCCTCCTTCAGCGACACGAAGGAAATAAATTACTATTTTAATAAGCAAAACACAAACATTTACAAGTCAAATAATGTCTACAACCCTATTTACCAAAATATTTTCCATTCGCGCATATTTTCATATCGCTAAATGGGCAATAAAACGCAGGGATCCGTAATAAAAATTATCAAATAAATTTCATCGGTCAAACAAACAGTTTCGTGACTTTTTATAATTAACTTATACATAAAACCATTAAAATTGTTTCTACCAATGTTTGTGTTTGAAGCCGTCCTACCGATGTGCTCCAAAGTAGTTTCTTAAGAAAGGCAATGATTCATGAGATCTCTAAAACAATACTCCTGATGGTCTTTAACTAAATGACTTTTTGATAACAGATAGAAGACGGTTATTAGGTACGAATTTACCGATATGTAACACCGCAGAAAATAAATATCTACTAGCACGTACTAAGCTTTATTACCATGGCAAAATAAGCTGCATCCGCTGTCTATTACCTTAAATCTTTTAAACCAATCAACAGATTTTAATGTAGTCTTTAGGTATAGATAGAGTAATTCAAGAGAAAGATTTATATGTATAATACATAAATATTATAGTAAAGAAAAGTCGAAAAATTCAAAGATTGGTTATGTGATGTCGTAACAAATATATTTTTGTGTGTTTAAATCGCAAACGATAGCGAAATTTTAAGAGATAGATCAATTTAATGTGCTAAGGAATTGTATATCTTAAAACGATCCATAAAAAATGCGGGGTAGTATACAATAATCTCTAAAAGATAACCCACAGTAACCGTTTTTATCTTTTACATATTACAAAAAATATGTGTTATTTACCAAGCTATTTTATACAATATTGTGTTATTCATTATACAATTAAATAGATTACAAACGGTATATAATTCATATAGGTTAAAACTGCCCTAAACAGCACTTTGTAAAAATGGTTATGTTAGAAGATATCAGAGATTTAATAACGGTAAGTCTACGTAGACACAGTTGCGCTTATCAGCTAATGTATATTATATTGTTATGATTTTGTCGTATTCCAAATGGAAGTATAGAAACTATTATGGCAACAGAAAATAAGCGTATGTTAATTTTTTTACGCACACACATACACACGCACACGCACGCGCACACACACACACACACACACACACACACACACACACACACACATATCTTATAATATGGATTAGTTTTAAATTAAGTTTTCATTTTCAATTTTCTATTATATAAGTAGGTTGGGCGTATAATATATTATAAAATTGGGAAGACACTGACCCCTAAATCACGGGCTTACCTAGTTTAGGGGTCCAGGGTATTTTAAATATGTACTTTTCTTTTTTATGCCCAAATAAATATAGTTATTATTAAAAAAAAGGTAAGTAGCAGCCCATTAAAGTCCCACTGCTGGGCACAGGCCTCATCACTCATATGAGAGAGGGTTTTTAGAGCGAAGAACCACTACGCTGCTCCACGAGGCATTTCGGAGAGCCCGTCAGGCCGTCGGTCCTGCGCCTGATCTCCCTCCGATCGTGTTGGATTATCGTCACATTGGACAATGAGAGTGAAGGAATAGAGAGTGCACTATGGCCGTCACACCACCAATTTTTTACCAACTTCGGGCAAGTATTATGAAAATCTTAGTAGAAAACTCAATATCGATTTGGAATTGGACCGACCCAGGACCTCATGTCTGTAGTCGAACATGCTAACCACTAGACCAATGAGGCAGTCAGGTTATTATTATTAGAGTAAAATTCTATATTAAATAGTGCTACTTAGATTGGTATTAAAAAAGTAGAACGAATACGAGGACGTCACTGATATGGTTACTCGGCTTAATGCAAAAGGTCAAGGAAGTAGAATACCTACATAAGCTGAAACAGATCTATTAACATTGGTAATGTTATACCTATTGTCAAGGAGCAATTAGCTCGCATTCAAGGCACGACAATCTATTATAGCTGGCAACATTATTTACTTGGATTGTCTGTACAATTATAATAAATGACCTGTTTCCTGTAGTATTACAGGATGATTTTTTTCTTATATAAAGTTAGAGTGTTTACATTAGTCAGTAGTCCCGAGTTCGATTCCCGTAGGGTGAAGGAAATTTTAGGAAATTGTATTTTTTAATTTGTCTGAGTCTGGACTGGTGGGATGCTTCGGCTGTGGCTAGTTACCCTGTCTTTTTATGTTCCGGTACGATGCTGTGAAGAAACCATAAGGGGTATATAGAGCTTATATTTTAGTTATCAGGTATAAAAGACGATGTAGTAACTAAAATTGGAAAGGTATGCTTAGAGGGTTTGGGCACGTAGAAAGAATAAATGAAAGGAGACTGACAAAATGGATTTATGAGTCAAAAGCGAATGGGAAAGTTGGGAAGGGAAGACCAAGGCGAACGTTCCTGAACCAAATCCAGGACATCCAGGGCCAGGTCAAAAGTATTCTAAACCGACGAACTTGTATGAAAGGTTTAATTAGAATGAAAGACGCGACGGAGATACGCAAGAATCGTGGCAAATGGACGTTGTCTCTGCCTACCCCTATGGGAATGAGGCGTAATACTATGTATGTATGAAATTCAATTCCTAACTTTGCCCTTAATTAGTAATATAACTAAAATCATTACATAATAACATGAGTGAGAGAAAAGAAAAACTATTAAACAAAAATGATTTATTTTTTCGTTTGAATGATGATTTTATACTTTTCTATTGGTTACGCATTTAGAGAATAGCTGTTAATTTGAAAATAAAGACACTCTAATGGATTTCAGTGTTATTTATATATGTATATTATGTACAACCTCATTAATATCATATTCATATGGTTTCTTTTGTGCGAGCTCTGTCTGCCTGCGAAGCCTACTTGGACTTGGTCCAAGTGGGACGTTTTTGGCACTTCGATCAAGGCAATATTTACGTTCGCCTTTCACAAACAAACTGCGCAACATAAATTATTATATACAATAGCTTTTTGTGTAAAATCCCCTTTATAAGCTTTTCTTTTAGAAACATTGTGAAGCCATTTTCATAAAGAAACTAAAAAGTTGCAGCAAATTGACGATTGTACGATTAATTTGATTAAGACTATAAAATAAGTGTTAGCAATAATAAATTTATTGGGATATGTATTGTTCAAGCGGAAGTAGTACAATTATTGGTTTACTGCAATTATTGTTTAAAAGGAAACGGAAGCGCTCTTTCATGTATCTTTACCGATGTTTCTCCCCACCACGGGGAAGCCATATAAAAACTGTGGTAAAGATACACGAGGCAGTTCAGTTATATTTTTCAATAGTAAGTGTTGAAATTAGTAAAGTGATAAATAATTAAAGTGTCGTGAATAATAAATATAGTGTTCTGAAGTAATGTAGTGTATAATTTATTGTATCAAATATTTGTGGACTTTTAATAGTTTGTAAGAAATTATATATGCTTAAAACCACTTCGGAAGCTTTTACAAGAAACTCTCTGACTCTCATCAGGTTTAACACATTAGAAAATAAAGTAATACCACTCCTAAATGGCAATCTTTCGAATATCTTAAAAATAAAAGTTATCTTACCTTTCTTACTAATATTATAAATGATTAAAATTATATAACTACTGGAAAGATTTAAGTCTAGAGCCTGTGAAAGGACATAGGCTACTTTTCAATGCAAACGCCCTTTCGTTGCATTAAAAAGTAGCCTTTTAATTTTAATTTTAAGTTGTTGTATTTCTCTTTTGTCCTATTTCTGTGGTGTTCAATAAAGTATACATCTATCTATCTATCTAGCCTATTCTAATGAAAGTATCGTCATTAATGGAGCTGGAAGCTTGAAACTTATTTTTTAACCTGTTGTTTCGATTTAAATAAGTATAACATTGGTAATTTATAAAAGTTTTATCCATAATGGTGTAAAATAACAATCCATCCTAATATGATAAATGCGAAAGTAACTTTGTCCGTCTGTCGCTTTTTCACGGTAAAACTACTGAAGCGATTTAAATGAATTTTCGTATACAGATAGTCTTGAGCTTCAGAAAAGACAGTAAGCTATTTACAGTGAAACACTGCAAGTAGCTCAAGAAAGTATTTAAACGTATGTATCTTATTATTATTTTGTTTGTTAGTATTTTGGTAAGTTTTAACAAAGAGCGGCACTACAATAGAAAAGTTTGTTCTGTTTGCACCTAAATAGCCTTTTCAGCTGCAACCCGCCCTTATTGTTCAAAGCTCTGATATAATGCAACGGTTGCTTTGTACAACCGCGTTTAAAGTCCCAAATGTGTCCAATTTAAACCCATTGTCAAAAGCAAAAGAATTTCACCCAAATAGAGAAAAATTACAGCATGTGGCCTAGTTAAAAGAACATATGAAGCTGTTCCTTTAGTGAAGCTTATATTTAGCAGTAAATAGATAGAATATAGTGGTATGAAAGTCGATGTAGTAACTAAAATTGGAAAGGTATGCTTAGATGGTTTGGGCACGTAGAAAGAATGAAAGGAGATTAACAAAATGGATTTATGAGTCAAGAGTGGATGGGAAAGTTAGAAGGGGAAGACCAAAGCGAACGTTCCTGGACCAAACCAGGTCAAGAGTACTCTAAATCGAAGATCTTGTTTGAAAGGTTTAATGAGAATGAAAGAAACGAAGGAGATATGCAAGGATCGTGGCAAATGGAAGGACGTTGTCTCTGTTATAAAATTCAAGCCTGCAAAGATCTTTCTCCAAGCAAAGACGTTCACGTTCAGGAACTAAGCTGTACAAAATCCATAAGAGGTAAATTGCCTCTTATCAGATTAGCGCACTTCCATCTTAGACTGTATCATCACTCAGTATCAGGTGTGTTCACATCCAAACGTCTACCTGTCAGCAATAAAGTAAAAAAAGGCTGCCAGTGGTGATTTCTCTAAAAGAGCCGAACAAGAGTAAGCTTTCAGAAAGTGGCTTCGTTACCAGCTAATATATATTTTTACTGATATAGCTTTCCTTTTGATTAATTAGACAATTCTGTAAATAATTAAAGTGTTTAAAATTGAAAAAATAAAATGCTGTTCATTGAACTTATATACATATTTCGATAATTTAATTGATTATGCAAAATTTCTTTGCAAATGCAAATTACTTTTGTGTTTTGCTTAATTAAGATTCGGTTGGAACGAAAGAAAAAAAATAACTGAGTTACGTAGAACATCGGATATTTTAAGTAAGCTTAAACACCAATGTAACTTTTTAGGTTAGGTTAGCAAATAAAAATGTAAAAAAAAAACCACAAGAAAATTAATATAACATACTTAAGAGGTGTGATGCATATGATAAAAACTTAAGATATCTATCGTATATTCATAAAACAGTGAGAACTCAATAAAGAAATTTGTAAGGTTATACAATGTTTTAGAAACAAATTACTAAAAGTTACAAAAGATTTTTCACAAATTATATAGTTTGGTAAACTATTACATAATAATGCTCCCTCCAATATCATAGTTTTTGTCGGTAGTATATTCTAACTTTTCTATGTAACCTCCTTATTGCTTTTGACAATAAAAACTTTTTTAATGTAACCTTCTGACGTTTGTCAGCAATTGATATGGACGCATATATACCCTGAATGCGAGCATGTGTAATGTATTTTTTTTTTATAGATAATTCAAAGAAAATATTAGCATTCTACATTCCTTCTTTATATAAAGTATAAGTGTGGGATATTTCATTTTCTTTCATCCGCGCAATTTCCGTAAAAACTTATATGAATTTTTTGCTTCACGTAATGTATTTGAGCAAATAGTATGAATTTAAAAATGTAATTCAACAAGCCGTTTCCGAGCTGTTGCTAATCCGGCTTTTTCAACACAAACAACGTAATAGTAAATATTGCCTTGTTCGTTGTACAAATACGGTTTTACTTGGAAGCCATCCAAATAGGCTTCACCTGCAAACCGTGAGGCAATAAATCGTAAAATAGTATGAGAATATTGGATTTATTAAAATTGCCTTACAATTGAAATGGAAACTGCATTTATTGGATTGCGGAATAACGTATTCAAGATTTATTTATTTTGTGATTTGTTATCATTTTCACGCCCTCGCTGGCATAACAGTGCTTTCATACATACATACATAGCATCACATCATTCTCATAAGGGTAGGCAGAGACATCGTCCTTCTACTTGCCACGATCCTTGCATATCTCCTTCGCTTCTTTCATTCTTATTAAACCTTTCATACAAGTTCGTCGGTTTAGAGTACTCTTGACCTGGCCATTATTTAAAATGTCCCGGATTTGGTGCAGGAACCTTCGCCTTGGTCTTCCCCTTCCAACTTTCGCATTCATTCTTGACTCATAAATCCTTTTTGTCAGTCTCCTTTTATTCATTCTCTCTACACGCCCAAACCATCTAAGCATACCTTTCTCAATTTTAGCCACTACGTCTTCTTTTATACCACAAGGTCCTCTTATCACACTATTTCTTACTCTGTAATTCAATTTTAATCCACTCATACTTCTCAACGCTCTCATCTCTCCTGCATTTATTTTACTTTTGTGATTCTTCTGACATACCCAACTTTCACTACCATACATAAGTGTTGGCACCTACACTCCAGCATGCACTGCCAGTCTAGCCCTTTGAGACACCATTTGGCTATTCATAAAGGCGTACAGAGCACCATTTACCATATTCCCTGCATTCACTCTCCTTTCAATATCACTTTCACATGTTCCATCTTTTGTAAATTTAGATCCCAAGTATACAAATTCTTTCACCTCTTCCACTTGTTCCCCATCTATCAAAATATTGCCATTCATCATAGATTCATCTCTTTCTTTCATAATAATGCTTCGCTACCTTAAGTCTTGATTTTGATTAACGACAAGGAAAATTTAGAAAATCAAATTCAAATTTCAAATTTCTTTATTTGAGTAGGCCTTCACAGTATTTTTAAATCGCAAAATATCGTAATTTTTGAAGTGAAACTTCTTTAGGCGTATGAGGGTAATTTTTTTTACGGATGTGCAGCGTCTTTTACGCTAATTCGTTTGAAGGTCAGGTAGTTTTAATATTTAAAAATAACACGTGACATTCTAATTTGCCACTCGTCATTTAATTTTTTAATATACTATTTTGAATAAAATAAAATGTATTTCATAAATCCTCTTTTCTAAATTTGAAATTCAAAAACCAAATTTAATTAATAATTTTTAATATTGAAAAAATAGCACTTGGCATTTTTAATTACAATTCGTCATTTTAAATATCAATAAATTATTTGTATTAATTTTCGACGCTTTTAATATTTTTATGACAATTAAATTCATAACATTCATAACATAAATTTTATATAGTTATATATATGAAATATATTGTAGTCGTATAGCTATTTAAAGGTTTTTTCTAGGTACTAAAGCAAACTAGTATCTAAATTATCAAAGTTTTATAGAATAGAATAGAATCTACTTCATTGTACATCACAAACATTATACAAGTAATAAATGAAACAAAACTTAGCTAGCAGTACAAATAGGCGACCTTATCGCTTATTAGCGATTTCTACCAGGCAACCTTAGGATTAGGGAGATTATTTAAAGTAAGATTGTGTATATTTTTAACGAACACCACCTACCTACCCTGTAGGTGGTGTTCGTTAAAAATATACACATACATACAAATAATTCTACATACTAATACATATACGTTTACATACAAAAAATCCTAAAAATATATAGATTATAAATCAATACATGATATACATATTAAATAAATGACCAAGTACAAATAGTCGTCTTCACTAAAAACGTAGAGAAAGGTTCTTCTTTACTTGTTTCTTGAATATGTCCGATGATTTAGATTCTCTTATACTCAGAGTCCACATCCGCATGAGGAAGCTCAGAGTCACTCAGCGTACGATGGAGAGGGCTATGCTCGGAGTTTCTCTACGCGATTAAATCAGAAATGAGGAGATCCGTAGCAGAACCAAAGTCACCGACTTAACCCTACGAATCGCGAACCTGAAGTGGCAATGGGCGGGGCACATAGTCCGATGGACGTTGTGGACCGAAAGTGCTGGAGTGGCGACCCCGCACCGGACGGCGAAGTGTAGGCAGACCCCCCACAAGGTGGACCGATAATATAAAGGGGGTCGCCGGTAGCCGTTAGAGCCAGGCGGCGCAAGATCGGGTCTTGTGGCGGTCATTACCTGAGACCTATGTCCAGCAGTGGACGTCCATCGGTTGAAGCGACGACGACGATACGCAGAGGTAACTCGTTCCATAATTTAGAGAATGAATGAAATGTTATAGAGTTAACGTCAAATTTAGTGTTAACCAGTCTTATTCACAATTACTTTAATGGACGGGTATTATTTAATATCGCAAATTTCTTATGTCGCATTAAAATTCTATTAAAACTATAAGAACAACGTAAAATTAAGATTTATAGGCATCAATTTGTTGGCATTTAAACGTGTTTTACAGTCTCCACTACTGTTATAAAAGTGGAGGAATAAACGTCATCGACTACGACATTAATTGCTAAATATAAAATTGAATAGTGAAGACAATTCGATGGCTCGCACGTATAATGGTCAATTTGCATTTTAGACATGTTTAAATAGTATTATATATGTGTACATACCACGGTAATATGTTTTTGTTTGATTTGTTTCGACAAATATCGATTTATCATGGTATGTACCTATAAAAAAACCTGTTAATAAACCACAAAACGTTCAGTTTAACATATTTCATTATATTTTAGATATTTTGACTTTACAATAACGTTGATAACCATATCACCCCATTTTTAACCCAGGTGATAGTTTTTTTCAATCGTATCGACGGCCCATACGTATAAAAAGGTAAGTATATAATACTAATTTTGTAAGACAGTGTTTCAAAGATCTTAATGATGTTTTTTAAGAATCATATTATAAAAGCCACATATTTTGAAAAAACGATGAATTAGTTTGATAAATGGGATAATATAATGTAAGCGAATTATTTTATTTGTGAATTGCTTTTAAATTACTATATTTGTTTATTACGCTGAGGTCTTTGTAATTATATCAGTGAAACGTTTACATGCACTACATCCGGTTTAACGCTATTCCGGAAATTCTCAAATTTAATCAACACTTCTGTGTAGTCGTCGTTTTCACGACGACTATGATTGGTGGACTTATTATTTTTGAGTGGGGAGTTTGGTAAAAGAAAGGTAGCACAGGGGAATGAAGAAAAATTCGCTTAGTGATAGTTCTTAGTTTGCAACAACGTTAGTATTGTGTTTTAAGTCATTCAAAGTGTGTAATATAATAATGAATCTGAGAATAGTATTACTTAACCTGTAAATTAATGAGCAACTCTAAAAATAATCACCGAAATTACAAAAAGATCGTCAAAATATCTAAAACACGAGTAGACTTTACAGTAGGGATTATGAAAATTTTTGTGTGAAACTTAATAATGAGTTAATGCAATATACTATGGATTCAAATGGAAAAATATGTGGGATAACTTGTAATCGTTTTGCGGCCTATTTACATTGGGACTGGGTTGAAGGAAATTGAAGTTTTTAATGTATTTTAAACTGGATATAGGGTTGATTTTTGTTTGTACGTGTTTTATAGACGTGTGGCGATGTCGCGGCGCTGTGACACGCGGTTTAAATATAGTCTGTTAAATATAGCGCACTCACATGGACTGTGGACATGGCAGTCTTCGTTTTTGATTATAAAACTTTCAATGGTGATTTAGAAATTTTCTACCTATTGTCCCTTAAAGTTAAAAACAAAATCTACATTCAAATAGCCTTAACAAATTCATCAACTGTCTGTAAACATTTGAACCAGTTTAGGTCAAAGCATATCTACCAAAGAGTATTTTATTTTTTTGTTCATATTGCCAGCTGTTTGTAGTAGAAGGGGTCTAAGGAAAAAGATCACGAGGTCACTCGCCTATCCCTGGGTTCGACAAAATAACGAGACTGGGTCTTCCAACGACCCTAAAAACAAGCAGAGGTTATGAGAGAGCTTATGCTTGCTGCCATTAAAGTATATCTGAGTAGCCACAACGTTCAGCATCGAGTTTTGCAGGAATGAGATTAGACTAAATTATTATTTCACGTAATAAAGCAATTCTTTGTAAAGTATATAAATTCACCAAAATCTAAAGGTTGCTACTAACAAGATACTGACATAAAACTCAGTAGTTGCGTATAAAACTATTCAAAACCCAACTTTAAATTGTTTTTATTCAATTAGGCGTAAAAGCTTTTTTGTATCGTAGTCTGCTAAACAATCATTGGATTACAGATGGAGATAAAAATAGTAAAATGTATTTACATTTTAAATATTTTAGGTCAAAATAGTAAGGGTCAAAATAAGACTAGATCGTGATTTTACGAAAAACAACAACCATGGCTGTAAAGCGGCAATATGTATCTGTCACGCACGAAAGGTGGCTGATCGCCAGGCAGCACTGGTCTAATCTGCGAGGACCTAATGTCGCAGAAGGAGGTGGAGGAGCGTGTGCGTGGCATGGACAGAGATGTTTCCTATATACGACGACGGAGAGTAGGACACAAGCGGTTGGCGCAAGGCCGTAGCCTACCCTCCTAGGGATAGCCAGTAGATCTGGGGAATAAATACGGGGTCTGGTCTATTGCTCAATAGAGGGATTCTAAGGGAGGACAGGTGGACATATGATATGCTACCCGATTGGATGAATTCCAAGAGAGGAGATCTGTGAGCATATTGCTATAGAAATCACAATAACAGAATAAGTTGCGGGCTTAACACAACATATGCTTTAAGGTACGTTGCAAATTCAAAACGTCGAAATACGAGTACATTCATAAAAATTATTACAGCGCTTTGCATTTCTATAGAATCTCGGAGAAATCTACATATTTTTTATATAACTACCCACGTATCTTCTATCTCAAACTTCGTAAAGCCTTAATTACTTCTCTCACAAGTCGAGTGCACTTGAACGCGAATGTTTAGAAATCTGAAGTGATCTTCTACACTTTAAATTTGCATGTATTACATATTACTGAAAAGGGTTAATTTCCCTACGATTTATAAAGACTTTTTGGATTTGAAATTGAATCTAAGGATGATTCAATATAACCTTTTTTTTTACAGTAATCAAATTTGTTTTGTCAATTTCATGTCACACAGACGAAGTTACGTGTTTCAGCTAGTATATACGTATGTAGTACGAATCGCCTGAAATGACATGTATTAATAATAGCCTTACAATGGTGCAGCATGAATTTGAGATGTCACATTTCCCGAGTCGCCATTGTTCCCTTTGTTCGGGTGCAAAAACGTTTGCGAGCCATTTACTAAGTCAATGACCTCGGAAATCTAGACTTCAAGGAAAATAGATATTTCAGAAAATCTAAGATATAATGGACCAACCTTAGCCAGGTTTTGCTTTAAGACAAACAACTATATGTGCCTTTAGATATAGGAAAAGTTTTTCTGCCCTGTTCAAGAAATAATTTTAGAATTGCAGATTACTACGTGTTTGCTTTCCAGCATCGATATATACGGTGAGTAAATATGATACTGGGAATATAGTAAAAACAACTATTACGCTTTCCTTTACAAAATATACCTACCCGTAAAACATTTGATATTCGTCCCGTCGTTCAGAAATCAAATTAAATTTGTTATTAAAAGCGAAGTTCTTTTTTAATTTTTTAGTTTTGAATGTCAAACATTTGATGTTCGTTCCGTTGTACAAAAATTAGATTACATTGAAAAGAATTCTTCTTCTTTAATTTAATACCGCAATTAAATTTTCATAACTTAAAAATAGTCATAATTATTATTACTTTAAAAAATAACTACTATAATACAAAGCAATATATTTTAGCAAAAAAATTCTTAATTTTTGACATTTGTCATTGACAACCAATTTCTGAACGCAACTATAATAGTTTACGGATTTTGGCGGGAATGTGGGAGCAAAGGTCGCGTTTTTTTAACAGCGTATTCTTTTTGTTCCGGTTAAGTTTTGACCGGATTTTTTATTAGAGTTGAAATATTCCGTAATTATCATTTGAATTTTTTATTTATTGATTCTGTGGCGGTAGGCTGTTAAGCGTATTCTATAAACGAAGTACTGGTCTCCCCCAAGAATTTAGGACAAGTAAAGATGTACTATACTAACTTGCTATTGAGATTAAAATTTTGTTCAAAAGCTAATAAACAAATGCGTGCGTACACATGTCAGAAGTGAAACTTTTTGGCAACCTAATTTTTAAGTCTTGTTTATATCTTTACAAATCTAAAACTCGGCTACCTCCGCTTCACACATAACACACTTTAAGTACATATTGCAATGCAGCAATAGACGTAAGCTCTTTGCAATTTGATTACATATAGCTAGATATTCTGAGTTCTGTTGATCAACATAACTACGATAATTACTTGCCTACTATTATAACACTATAACTACGTTACGGTTGGTGATTCAAATATCCGGATAACCTAAACGATTTTTCAGAGTATCGTTAATTTGCACCTAAACATTGAAGAGTTTCGTTACTTTTCCATGGCTCCCATGATCAAAACCTAACCAAACTATCATTAAATTACCCTTGACGTATAGCTTTTTCATTAAAAAAACGAATCATCGAAATCTGTTGGCGTGATCTTAAATTATTTATCCTTTTTTCGTGCACATGCTTACTGCAAATTTAAGACTCATAAGGTTTTTCATGGATAAAATCATCAGAAGTGAACTTAAAAAAAATTGAACCCTACAACAAGCATCACCTTTCATATAAAAAGAATTATTGAGATCGGTTCACCCAGTCGGAAGATGTGAGGTAACAAACAAAAAAAAAACGCTGCACATCTTCGTAACGATAATCACGCGTTACATCCGTAACAATTTTACCCTCATGCGCCTAAGGAAGTTTCACTTCAAAAGTACTTTTTCAATACATTTAAAATGCAACACACATTCCTGTGTAACTGAATAAGTTAGCTTACATATGTCCAGTGATTAACATGCATGCCGACAACAAAGGGTTTATTCAAACAGAGTTCGCGCTTCACTTCGCCTTCTATAAACAATACAAGCAACGCTATACAAATGAAATAAAAAATCCAAAATATCCATTGCTGAAGCTGAATTTTTTACAAGTAACTAGTTGATATCCGTAACTATGTACCTACAGACAATACATGCATATTTTTTTCGTAGGTAGGCGTTGTTTGTAGGGGTTTTCGCTGTTAAAATTTGGTATTAGTATAAATCAAACTGCCTCACTGGTCTAGTGGTTAGGATGTTCGACTACAGACATTTTTTTCTATTTATTTTACCAAAACAACTATAATAAACTCCCAGAAGATGTTCTAAAGACGTCAATTAATAAATTCAAAGTCTTTGTTAAAAGAAAGTTGATAGAAAAATGGTATTATAAGTTGCAAGATTACTTAGACGATAGAAACGCCTGGGAGTGAACGAATTTCTCTAATGTTAATTAAAATATAGTAAACTGATATGATATTGTAATGATGATGGTAACAAAAAAAATATCCGATTGAGTCTGTTGTGGGTTCTTCTCGGATCAGGGCGCGAAGGAACTCTCATAACTTTAGATTTTAAGCCGTTCTTGGGTACCATCATCAGATCTACATTAGAATCAGAGTGTGGAAAGAAAATATATAATTTGAAGATTCAAAAGTGCTGTAATATGCCTACTTGAATCAAGATATTTTTGATTTGATTTGATTTACACTAATATATTCTGCCAAACCGTAGCAACGGTTTATCGGCAGACACGCTCTCTATATTATTTATACTATGTTACTACTTATACATAAACATTACGAATTAAAAAAAAAAAACAAAAGATAATGATAAGCAAAAGATAAAACAGAAATATTGACATATGACTCCATGAGGGTATTACAATAATTTTATTCATAAGGCGTTCGAGTAGATTCAATTTAATGCCGCGTTACATTGTAAAAGATTTTGTTTCCTTTAAATATTGTGGCAACGAATTAAAATATTTTGGAATAATCCATTCTTTTGTTCTTTTACCGGTAGAAATTTGATACTTTCCGTACTTTATACATGCGATGGAAGTTTTGCCGTGTCATATAATTGTGATTTACTAATTCTTTGTAATCATTATTACAAAACAAAACAAAACATTTTTGTACTGGCAACAATTTACAATTTTCAAACAATGTATTGTCGTCGTCGTCGTAGAATGTGATATTATTCTTTTTCCCGTTTAATATTTTTACAAACCTTAACTGTAGATTTTTATTTTATTTAGATCCGTTTTAAATAATAACATTCAAGGTCATAGGAGACAATAGATTCTACTAAGACTGTAATACAGCATGTATAAAATATTTTTTGGAGTAACACAGCTCTTAACTTGTCACACACATTATGAATGTGGCTTTTCCAATTTAAAGTATTATCTATTGTCATGCCGAGATACTTAAATTTTATTACATTTTCAACATTTTAGCATATGCATTTTATACATCCATGCAAGCACTCGTACGAGTGGCATGTTATTCGAATATTTTTACTGTAATTTTTATAACTTGAACTTATACATAACAGTTTAGTTTTGTCAGTATTCAATAGAATTTTGTGAGGTTATTAAAGTCCCGGGTCGATATTGACTATTAAGATTTTATCAATATTTGGCCGAAATTGGGAAGTTGGCGGTGTGATCCACCCCCGTGCCTCGTCGAGCACGTTAAGCCGTCGGCCCTGCGCCTGATCTCTCTCCACGAATGTCGGAATTCCGTCACAATGGACTATAAGAGTGAAGGAATAGAGATTGTACTTGTGTATTATTCCTGCAAATCTGCAGTGAAGCAGCGTCGTGAGTCTATGCTTTAAAAACCCCCTATCATATGAGTGAGGAGGCCTATGTCCAGCACTGCGACGTTAATGGGCTGCTACTTAGTATAAATCTAGTACATATTTGTAGATATGTATTTGTGTATAAATACTTTATTTTACACAAGAAATTGTGAAAACAAAACATTATAATAGGAAAAGATTTCCTATTAGTGCTTACTGTTGCAGGTAAATGACTATAAGGTGTCAACTATTTGTAGATTATCAAAATTTTGGTTTGCTATCACAGAAACCGTATGTGCCTTCTCCAATTAATGTGACAATGGCGAAATTGTATGTTGCTTGTCACATCTGAAAGCCATTTATTAAAAGATCATATAAGTTTATCATATTTAAATGCAAATTAGAGCAGTTTGTTTACTCCCACTTCTTTTTTTCGTCTAAATAATCTTGCCACTTAATGTATGATTTTTCAATCAACTTTCTTTTGACAAAGACTTTGAATAAGGTTTCCCCAGTCTCACAAGAGTCAAATACTACGTGAGTGACACAGCAGGGAACAGCTAGTATATTTATAGACATGTCAATGATATACATATTCTGGCAATCAAAAGGGATAGTATATATTGAAATTAAAAACTATCATTTTAGGAGTTTTGTATGTTTATATGTGTATCAAATCATTGAATAATATAAATTAATCATTGAATACATTACCTCATTAACCAAATATATAAAAAGCTCAAAATATTCTTTATTCAAATAGGCTCAGAAAGCACTTTTGAATTATCAGTAGACTGTCCGTTGGTAACACATCTACCACCGGTTCGAAAAGAGATTTCCTCTGAGAAGAAACTAGTAAGAAACTCAGTGGCTTTTAAATATAGTCCAAACATTTTTATGGCTTAAATATACTTCAACGTTGCTAATTGCTGAACCTTGTTCACTTTAAAAAAATAAAAGTTTGTTCTTACTTCTTGTATTAAAATTTTATATATTAAACAAAATCTAAAGAAACTAAGCAACTATAACTAAGGGTCACTATTCTTCCAAAGAAGCTATGTGTTGTTATAGTGTCCTTCGATAACATAAGCGGAAATTCGATATGATATTATCTCAGAGTTTCAAAATATACTCCATTTTAGGAAGATAACATTTTATTATTTGGATTGCATTGATACACAATGAAACCAAGGACATTTATTGTATAACAAAAAGTTATAAAAACTAATTAACACAGGGCTTATAAGTCAATAGCGTAATATGTCTGTTAACCTTAACCTTAAGGTGACAAATGAAGATTAAAAAAAAAATTATGACATATATGAATAATTTTTGTATTGCTGATAGTTTAGTGCTTGACTGTATCATCACTTATCATCAGGTGAGATCACAGTCTAAGCTGGAAGCGCTAATTTACCCCTTTGTTTATACACAGCATTGTACCGGAACACAAATCTCTTAATTGGCGAGACGTCTTTTCTGGTATGGTGGTAACTCCCATCAGTGACCACATTTACTATATAATAAGTTTTAGAAGTTCGTACTAGATGGTGTAAGGATGTCTTGGTTGCAAGCATTGAGAATAGAGGATTTTCACTACCACTATCCTGGGAAGCGTATCTTATTTCTGTTACTGCGACAGTGGATTCAGTAGGGAATTAAATCCTACCTAGACGAGTCTAATGGACTTTTGCACGAGGGTAACTTGACGCACTTCTTCAGGGAACCCGGAGCAATCTTACAGGTGCAGAGGCAGATAACCGAGAGGGTTTTAGTGGGTACAACACCACATAACCCGATACCCTAACCCAAGTTATCGGGTATCTTATATAATAGAAGAAAATGTAGATTAAATTATATTCTAATTGAAAATAGTCTACCTTGCTGCCTCATAGTGTGTCTCGGTCCTTAATCGATACTAAAGCCGTGGGTGTAGAGCGAATACAACTGTTGCGATTTCAATATCGAATTAAAAAAACATTTTTAGCTAGCCGTTTATCGTGACAAGAGTAAACGACGAGAGAATTGTTACATTTAAAATGTTTTGAATGAAACATTTGGAATAATGGATGTTATAATGCTAATAGAATTTAAAGTTTACAAGCTAATACACAAAAGTTTTACTAGAACCTTGATAAAAGCTCCACCTGTAAGTAAGTAGCAGCCCATTAACGTTCCACTGCTGGGCACAGGCCTCCTCACTCCGAGGAGCGAGGGTTTTAAGAGTATAGACCCACCACGCTGCTCCACTACGGATTAGCAGGCATAGTACACAGGTGCACTCTCTATTCTTACACTCTCATAGTCCGATGTGACGGGAATCCGACACGACTGGAGAGAGATCAGGCGCAGGACCGACGGCTTAACGTGCTCTCCGAGGCACGAGAGTGGATCACACCGCCAACTTCCCAACTTCGGGCAAATATTGAGAAAATCTTAATAGAAAACTCAATATTGATTTTTGAATTGGCTCGACCCGGGACTCGAACCCAGGACCTCATGTCTGTAGTCGAACATGCTAACCACTAGACCAATGTAGAACCCGCAAGAAGATATCAAAACCTAATAATTTTATTTATTCACAAAGGCTTACAAAGCTCTTCACGATCGTCAAGTGGATTTGTAATTAATCTAACATCGCATCGAAATGTTGATTCTATCGAGAAGATACAGTTAAGAAACTCAGTAGAATCTTTTACAATAATGACATTTTACATTCTATAGACTTATTTTTTAAAATATAATTGACAGAACCTATATGGGTCCGGGTTAAAATCTTAGCGTGTCTTTTAACAAAAAAAACAAAGATAATTTTAACGTTAAATTAACCATGCGCCTCATTCCCTTTGGGGCAGGCAGAGACCATGTCCTTCCACTTGCCACGATTCTTGCATATCTCCTTCGCTTCTTTCATTCTCATTAAACCTTTCATGCAAGTTCGTCGGTTTAGAGTACTCTTGACCTGGCCTTTATTTAAAATGTCCTGGATTTGTTCCAGGAACGTTCGCCTTGGTCTTCCAACTTTCCCATTCACTCTTGACTCATAATTCCTTTTTGTCAGTTTCCTTTCAGAATGAATAGTTTTTATTCTTCGCAATCATATAACTTTCTAAGGAAATACCAGTATTATTAGCCAAAGCGCTATGCCAAATAAAACACAGAGATAGTTGAAGACCGTATTTTTCGCATGAACCAAGATCGTTCTAGGGATAAATTTCTAATTCCAGCTAATAAATCCTCATTTTTTTAATAACAGCATCAAAAATATACAATTCCCCATAATATGCAAAACTCTCATAGCATAAATATATGAAAAATAATTGCATGACTTTTTAATTGTTTAAACATTTTATAATATTAAATATATTTTTCAAAGTAACTTTTATATTCAACATGTTTTCAAAGTAATCCTAATTTTAAATTGTGCGCTATACTAATTTATATATTATACTATCGAGTTTTTAATTAAGTTACATACATTTAAGTTGTAAGTTTATTTTAATATGTAAAGTTTTAATCCCTAATTGCATTGCAAGCCATATTACGCATCTAATGGCAATAAAGTATTCATGAATTTGAAATCTTCACTCCAGTAAATTTTCAAGTAAAATATAGTGTAACCACATTCTATACTTTCATTTCCATATACAAGTTGCGATGGAGAGGGCTATGCTCGGAGTTTCTCTACGTGATCGAATCAGAAATGAAGAGATCCGTAGTAAGTAGAACCAGAGTCACCGGCATAGTCCTGCGAATCGCGAACCTGAAGTGGCAATGGGCGAGGCACATAGTCCGAAGGACCGATGGACGTTGGGGGCCGAAGGTGCTGGAGTGGCGACCCCGCACCGGACGGCGCAGTGTAGGCAGACCCCCCACAAGGTGGTCCGACGACATAAAGAGGGTCGCCGGTAGCCGCTGGAGCCAGGCAGCGCAAGATCTGGCCTTGTGGACGTAATCACGTGAGACCTATGTACAGCAGTGGACGTCCATCGGTTGAAGCGACGACGACGACGATACAAGTTGAGATCATAATATAAAGCTATGAAAAGCTCAATTTACAACCTATATGTCAAGAAGATGCAGTTTCACGTTTAAATTATACTTTTCTGTTTTCAGATTTACTGGAGTGTATAGATGACCTAAATGAAGCGCATTTCTCTTCTATCACTCGTTTATTCACAATTGAATAACCACAACAGTTTCAGATTAGTGGCACAATGCCACTAATCAGACATTTCCAGATAGGTTCTGTTTATTCTACTTTCAACAAGCCGAACCCACAATAATAAAGCTAAACAAACAATTGGTTGTCTGTAAAGTCGGTTACCGGATGATAATTTTACGGGATAAAGTCATAACTGATCAAAAACTGCCGTTAGGCCGATCGCGCCTCTCTGCCGCTTGTATGGCGCGGGCGAAACGTGACAATAAGTCATGCTTTTTCGAGACCGCAGTCATCAATTTATGTAACGTTATCACGTGAAAAACGATAAGAAACCTTCACTAAATAAGATTTAAAACCCATCAACAAACGTTTTAGTTAATTAATCCAACAAAATGACTTGTCATTTAATGTTAAATAAAAAAGTTACAAATATCATACAATAAATATAATAATGCATTATTATATATTTAATTGTGCAAATTATCAAATAGTTTAATAGCGAGCTGCAAAAACGTTAGAATCCATAAAAAAGATGAGAAAACATCAAACTGTGATAGCGGGAATACCTGTCAATCTAAATCTAATAGCGAATGTAGAAACATTTTTATCCTGCCACTTAACATGACGCGTCGATTTACAAAAAATATATGTTTTAAAGATTTTTATCATATTATTTTTAATCCTATTATTCATCAAAGAAATATTAGAGACTCCTGTAATATATATTATTAAATATTATATGCTTAAAATACCTAGAATCCGTAGCCATACAACAAGACGAAAAAAATTCAAGAGCTATAAACAATAAGAATAGCTGTCGAAGAAGAGTAAAAATGGCGAACGCGCCAANAATGTAAAATTGTACCATTACCGACTTATTAAAAGCACATGTTACTTGTAATATTTGTCAAAATTATCAAACAGTCAATTTGCAATTTGTAAAATACCGAGAATCTGCCATGTATTCTCGGTATTTTACTTTTATAAAGCAAGTTGCAATAATGGCTGTCAAACTTTATCTAATAGCAATTGTATAAACATTTTTATCGTGAACCGACGTGTCGTGATAGTTTCAATAAAATTTATTTTTGCTGCATATTTTGATCCTCGCTTATTAAGAAAATATTATGAATTCCAGTAATGTATATTATGAAATAGTTGCGTGTCTAAATTCGTACAATCCATGGCCATAAAACGAGAAAAAACTAGTTTTGCAGCACATTTTTATCTCTTTCCTCGCTTAATAAGAAAATATTATGAATTGCTGTCACATACTACATTTGCTAAATAGTCAATATGCAGTGTTTAAAATACCTAGAATCCATGGCCGTAAAACAAGATAAAAATTGTGAAAATGTAATGGTGGGAATGGCTGTCAATCCAATTGAGAATGAATAAAAAATTCTAACGCACCACTTAACCTGACACATCGACATGAAATCGTTTAGTTTTGATGAAAACATCGAAAGCTTTCCACAAGCCCGTATTTATATATTTTCAACTATTTTTTAACACGATATGGCACGTATTAATGCTACCGCAGCTACAGACGTTTTTATGATTTTCTGTTTTTAAGGCTAGGTTAGCTTAGTTATTTTTTACTGCTGTAGCGTACCCGGCGAAAAAAGACTACAAAAACGAAACTACCCTTATAAAATCACGATTTTTAAGGTTAGATTAGTTTGTTTTTCTGTGACAACGTTTCCTAGTGAAAAAAAAGTTTTTATAAGGTTAACTTAGTATATTTTTTTTGTTCCGGCGACGTTTCCTAGCGACACAAAAGGTTACAATAACTAAAATAATTTATAAAAATGATGATTTTCAAGGCTAGGTTAGGTATCTATTTTTGCTGCGGTGCCGTTTTCCAGTGACAAAATAGTCTAAAGAAAACTAATCTAACCTTACCTTAAAAAATTACGTCTTTTTAGGTTAGGTTGGGTTAGCTTATTAGCTGTGGTGGCGTTTCCCACTGCCAATAAGTGAAAAATATAAACTAACTTTAAAAACAGACGATTTTCAAGGTTAGGTTAGTTTTTTTTGTTGTGACATTTTCTCGCAACAAAAAAAATCTACATAAATTACACTAACCTAAACTTAAAAATCGTCAGGACTGCAACTGCGATCAAATATATTTTTGTTTTAGGTTTAATGTCATATCTAACTACATTTGTTTCTATAGCTTTGTTGTTAGCTAATTATGTATAGTTATTACAAATATTTCCAACCAAAAAACTGTTTATAATATTATCTAAATTGAGTATAAATCAGGCTGAGATATGTACTTGACGTGACTTTCATAGACTAAGAAAACAGTGGGGGCTTTCGCTGACTTTTTATGAAAGATTTCATAAACAAAGTCTAACGCAATGTAAGTACTAGTAATTTTATATTTCATGGACTTAATGACTACATAAGTCAAAGCCAAATACTAATGCTAAACGTAATAATTTACTTAAAAACTTCGGTCGTACTGAACCCAGATAGTCTAGGGAAATCTAGACCGCGCCTTGGCATCTAAAGTATTTTACTTACAAAGGAATAAATGACTCCCACGTGCCACGCCCTACTTCACATATATTGCTTTTGTAAGGCAAGCAAAACATTGTCTCGTAGGTCAATCAACTGGGATACAGTGTTTCCTTTTCAAGAGGTCTACTTTAATTTGGACCATATATATAAATATTAATTATAAATGGTACACGATAAGTCTATTCTTTTACGAGAGATAAATTCAAAGAAACATCAATTCTCACAGTACCGTTGCAATATATATTGAATAATATCTTATATATACCATAGGGGTAGGCAGAGACCACGCCCTTCCACTTGCTACGATCCTTGCAAGTCTCCTTCGCTTCTTTCATTCTCATTAAACCTTTCATACAAGTTCCTCGGTTCAGAGTACTTTTGATCTGACCCTTATTTAAAATGTCCTTGATTTGGTCCAGGAACGTTCGTCTTGGTCTTCCTCTTCCAACTTTCCCATTCACTCTTGACTCATAATCCTTTTTTTCAGTCATATTATATATCCGTATTAATATTCACTTATACAACCAAAAAAGTAAAATACACGTTTTTAATACTAGAAAATTATTTTAGCGATAAAAATGTTTGGATGGAAATGGACTCCATATTACACATTGTAACATATTGGAAATATTACACATTGCAACATAGACAAATATCTTTAAAGGAGTAACCACAGAATTTCTTGTCGGTAGATTTGTTACCAACGGACAGACTACTGATGATTCAAAAGTGCTTTTTGAGCCTTCTTAAATAATGCATATATTAAGTGATGATACATCTGACTGTAATTCAAGATGGTAGGATGAGGTGAGAAGCCAATGAACAAATCATTGCTGTGCACAGGGCTCCTCACTCACAGGAGAGAAGATTTTTAGAGTATAGACCCACCACGCTGCTCCACTGCAAGTTTGCAGGCATAGTACATAAGTTTTAGTCTAAGATGGATGCGCGCTAACTTGATAAGAGGTAATTTACCTTTCATTATTTCTAAGCAGAATTTTAATGGATACATTTTTCGGCTTGAGCATACGCATTTTTGTAATACCCGAACAACTTTTAGATTTACCTCCACATAATTTTAAGAAATATGTCAGAAACATCTTTTTACAAAAGGAATATTATATTGTTAAAGATTATTTAATCGATAAAGATGTTTGGACTTGATTCCAGTCACACGGAAGCTAAACACATTGTAACCTACAAAAACTATATTTAATAGAGGTGTGCGAATATCGTTCGAATCGAATTTTAATATCCAAATCGAATAATTAGAATTAATTAGGGTAATTCTGGAAATTTCGCAAATATTCAAATAATTCACGTATTATTGAAATGTCTCTGGATTTTCAATTGTTTCTATTTAAATAATTTAAATCTTGTATCGAAATATTCGACTTTCATGTAATCAATTACACAGACAACGTAATTGCTCATTTTTAATATATGCTCATCTCTGTTGGTACCATAAAAAATGTAGCTGTAGGTAATATTGGTAAGAGATTCCGAGAAAAAATTCCTCAGAAAGTGAAAGATTACTTTCCACTGCTTGCGATATTGTATCTGATAATCAAACTCCATTTTAACTCGATTAAGTATCGTATTTTTTTATTTTTAAACAAAAATTTGTGGCATATGTTGTATTTTTTAGATTACTGTATTTGCTACGATATAATTTGTTATTTCATTCTCTTTAAAATAAGAAACAAAATTTTTTTATTGATGATACAGTCTAAGATGGAAGCGCGCTAATCTGGTAAGGGGCAACCCCTTGTGGTTTCTACACAGCATCGTACCGTAACGCAAATCTCTTTGTTTTGGCGGGTACGTCTTTGCTGGTAGGGTTGTAACTAGCCATGGCCGAAGCCTCCCACCAGTCCAGACTCAGACAAATAGAAAATACAATTTCCTAAATTCATCCCACCGGGGATCGAACCCGGGACCTCTGCTAGCAAAGCGAATACTCGCACCACTCTGCCAACACGGCCTATAAATAAAAAACTATAATAATTATTCCATTTGTGTATACATTTCATGGTTTGAACAAAATGTATATAGACTGGTAAATTTATATTTGAATATTGAACATAACAAATCTTGAACAGAAAATACTCGATAATTCATTAATAAATTAATAATTTACGAAAAATTCGAAAAAAAATAGAATTATTCGATTCGGGTTTCGAATTATTCGTATTATTCATTTCGCAACGAATAATACGTAAGTTCGAATTATTCGCACACCCCTGATATTTAAAGGAGTTTCTTGCCGGTTGCTTGTCAGTGGTATCCATTTTCTGAACCGGTGGTAGATTTATTTGTAACGGAAAGACTACTGTCGATTCGCAAGAGCTTTTTTGAGCCAACTTTAATATAGAAACTAGCTGAACCCGTGACTGTCTACGTGGAATGTTTCTTAGGTAGCGTTTTCATTCATTTAAGCAAATTGTTTTACAAATAAGAAACATGCTAACCCCCCCCCCCCCTCTTCACCCGCAACTTTTAGAAATCCGTTCTTAATTGACCTCTACTCGGCAAAAGGAATATACAAGAAATGAAGGAATAATAATACCCTACGCCTTATAGTTCCAGAGATATCGTGATATGAGTCAATAGATACCTATTATAGAAATATTGATTTTAAATGAAAATTTTTTGTAGGGTAACTACCCACGGCCGAAGCCAGACTCAGACAAATTTGAAATTTAAAAATGCAACTTCCTAAGTTTGCTGCTGCTGCTAAGCATAGTTGGTTAATTAATAAAATTTCAGATATATTTTTGGCATCTAGGTCATTTTTGTAATTTCAATTAATAATCAAGTCACTGAAAGCGTCGGGTGTTATTAAAATTTTATTATAGTAAGGTGCAGCTCTTTGAATTCTCGTATAACAAGAGACTTGAATAGAGCGCTGCGAGATTTGTAATGAGGATATGCGAGAAATATTATTAAAAATGAGAGCGAACGAGTTTTATAGCACCAAGTTATTATAAACTCAGCAAATACTCGGATAATTATTTTTAATAAAATACACATGTTAAGATATATAAACTAACTGTATCCGCGACTTCGTCCACGTGAAATAGTGTTTTAGGTATCACTTTCAATTACACTAGCGGAAAAAATTAAAGTATCAATATAAATATCTAAAATTTTAACAATTTTTCAAATGTCTGTATTTTCTACAAAAATGGTCGCATCGTAGTAAAATTAAAAGCAATTTGAAGCATGCAGTTATTATTTTTACGAGTTTGTTAAATCCGAGTAACAAGTATCTCGCAAACTTAATGAATTTGATGAGAAAAAATATTTTTTAAGTTCACTACTACATGGATTAGAAAGGCTGTCTATTCAGCTTCAATTTTGTTTTTTTTTTGTCTCGATACGACCATTCCTCGCAAAGCTATCGGACTTTGAATGGAAATAGATAGTTTTCTCTTTGTTCAAGCATATCTCCGCAACTAAAGTTTCTGACACTTGAATAAACTTATTACACGATCCCAGGATGGTTTTTTAGAAAAACCTTTTTTTAAAATTCTTAACACTTTTTAAAATCATAAAAAAAATGATCTCGCTATTGAAAAATTGTTATTTTCAAGGTCCTAAAATTAGAAACATCAAGTTTCAAATTGCTTTTTAGTTTACTCCAATGCGACCATTTTTATAAAAGATACAGGCATTTGAAAAATCGTTATTTTATTTTTGATCCTTTAATTTATTTCCACTACTATATTTTACAAGTAAGACATATACGTATAAATATTTTATCGAACTACTTGTAATATCTTACTGCAAAGAAGTTATTGCCCTTTCTGAGGCTCTTAGACTATCTGTGTACCAAAATTCGTTTAAATCAATAGTTTTGGCATGAAAGCACGACCGTCAGAGTTACTTTCGCATTTATATTATTATTTTATACTGGTGTGTGTAAAACTTTTACAAATCGTTTAAAAATAAGTTTCAAGCTCTTAACATCACAATACTTCCATCAATTAGAACCCTTTTTCATATTAAAAAGAAGCCTACGTCCTTTCTCAGGCTCTAGACTATATGTGGAACAAATTTTAGTTAAATCGGCTCAGTAGTTTTGGCGTGAAAGCGTGACAAACATAGTTACTTTCACATTAATAATATTGGTAAGGTAATCCCTTATTTTAGATGATATTAACAAATATACTAAGAAGACTAAAAGTAAAAAAGACTAAAGGATTTAATTTAATGCTCGCCAGTGAAGTTGGTTACCTTCTTTTGCGAGATCGCCATCTCGCTGAAGGAGGCAAATGAGAGACTATGGGAGCAAGAGACTGAAGCCCTCCCTCGCCCTCGGAAGATGCTTGGTGGCAGAAGTTGCAAGTTCGTGCTTTCACCCTATTAAGTGGTAGGTCCTCATAGTCGGCATCATCCGTTTCATTAAAGTGGAATGCAACTAGGGAACCTCTAGTGATCTCACTCGTTGATGAGGAGGGATCCATTGGGTTTTAGTGGGTATTCTGATATCTGTGAGTTCCACACTACCGATTGGAGAAAGTCTTTCATTGAGCAGCGTAAAGGCATTTCTCAGCGCAAAAAAAGGAAAGGGAACGAAAGGAGACTTAGGTAAGTGATGATACAGTCTAAGATGGAAGCACACTAATCTGGTAAGAGACAACTACACAGCATAGTGCTGGAATACAAATCTCTTTGCTTGATGGTAACTAGTCCAAATTTAGGGAAATTAGGAAATGCAATTTCCTAAATTTGTCTTAAAGGGGATCGGAACGAGGAGCTTTCCCAGCAAAGCGAAGTACCCTCATCATCACGGCAGTATATACGAAGCAAGAATGTATAAATTTCCAGGCAGCCCTACCCCTAATCAATAAACGATGGGGTTATATTAGTGCGGAATAACACGCGAACTGTCGACTGCCGTCAATTCTCGACCTTGTTAGCCATGATTGATTGGCTATGTTTACTTGGCTATGTCTGCTAACATTTTACCAGCGTTGAAAGATTGGTGGTTTTATAGTGTTTTGATGTTTAGCATTGGGTAATAATAGGTAGCGTAAAAATAGAGCGCTTTTATATCTTTCGAATGGATTATAAAAGAATATAATAGCGTAAGAAGTTACATTAGTTGTTGGGGTTACGTGGCGACAAGGTCGTACGAAACCGCGTGGAAATGTACGTGTCTACTAAACATGTGATAAATAACTATAATATCTGTTACTTGCTACTTGACTGATAAGATAACAAGTAACGAAAATAACTCCAAGCTAAAAGATATCGTTACTGCCAATATTTAACTTTAGCTTGGGAGATGAGGCAATAAATTTAGGAAATAAAATTAATTAAATTTTTTAGATTCTTTTAACGGGATAAACTAAGCTTTTAGACCATTCAGCCTCGTCCTCACTTTGAGACAAACTATTCACTTAATACCATCTTCTTCATAGCCAGTGTTTATCATATATTTTGTGTATCTCTATATACTACATTAGTGATAAAAATACTTCGTACCTAAAATGTAGTCTATGGAAAGAATTACTTTTCAGTAACAATAATTAGATAATATATCAGTTATTGGACCTATATTAACGTCAGAGTTATAGTTATAAAAAATAACTATAATTCCCATGCTTAGTGTCTAATACCAAAAGAAACCATGTACAAATTTTTTTTAACTGTTCACAGGTTATTGATTAATTAGAGGATGAAATTTTAGTGATAAGCTTTATTTTTAAACGTCTTCAAAAATGTGGTTATCAATTCCACTGTATTTTTTCAATGTTTGTTACCTCATAACTTCCGACTGGGTGAACAGATTTTCATGGTTCTTTTTTTATTTAAATGCTGGTGCTTATAATGAGGACCAGTTTTAATGATATCATTTATGAGAAAACCATATAAGTCTTAAATTTGCATTAAGTATTTGCGCGACATGTGGACATTAACCGATTTCGTTGTTTTGTTTTTTATTGGAAAGGATATACTTCAGAGGTACAATGACAGTTTTATTAGATTTTGATGTTTGATGAGATCCATGACAAAAAAAGGGAACTCTTCAATTTTAGGAGCATATTAACGATACTCGGCTGAATCTCTTATAGGTTATCCGAATATTTGAATCGCCTAAGGTAACTTTGTTATGGTCAATTAATACAGATCTAATAATGTATAGTACATATTTCCAACGTAAATATATGTAATAAGGCTTAAAATGTAAATTTACGAGGGTTTTCATTTCGCATTATTTTAAGAAGAACTCACGAATTTACAAAGATAATTACAAGGTGCCTGCCCAAGATTTGTCCCGTTTTACAAAAGCTGAAGGTAACATAAAGGCTTTCCGTGATATGTTTAAAGCAGATACTACAATTCTTTGGACATATCGCGCGAAAGCCGACAGGTAACCTAGAGAAATGGAAATAGAAGGCAAGAGACACGGGTCGAAACCCCAAATGATGGTCTGAACAGGTTGCGGAATAATTGGATATAAAATCAATCCATATGGCGTAACCTGTTACGTCGGGATCAGGAGAAGCAACGACCAGAGGAGGAGAAAAGCCCGGGATTCGATTAGGCTCGTCTTTTAGCCAGAATCTGTCTAACGACTAGGTCATCGTTAAGACGACGAGCCATTAATTAGTACCCAACCAATTTAATAACAGTAGTAAAACCTGAGTAATAAATAAAGAGGATCATAAAACGCTTCAATGAGCTCAGCTTATGACTGATCTTTATGATATTGGCACTAAATTGCCTGTCTATTACGGTTAACCTTCCATCAAATGAAACAAAGAGCTAAATTCAGATGGAAGATAATCAAAACGTCTGAAGATGAGACTATTAAAGACTTCATGAGTTCAATATGGTTTTTTAAAACCCAAAAAATATGAAGTACAACCTCGATGTAACAAAACTGAATATACTCAGAAAATTCGTTATACCGTCTAATTTGTTACAATGAGGATAGACTAAGATTAGATTTTGCAGGATGAGTCCGAGAGCCTGCAAAAGATAAAAATTACGCTATAAAAAGGTTTTTTATTAATGCATTTGTAACGTAAAGTTAATATTTGCATTAGCTATTGCAGGCAGTCAGAGGAGATTTTCTAAAATTCTTTAAATTGAGATATTTTGTACTAACGTGATAGAATCAAAAGCAAGCTCTCTTCCGGGTGAAGTTGTGTGCCTTTATTATAGATATTTAATACCACAATAACCTATATCTATCTATTAAATATAATTAAAAAAGGTCAGTTACAATTCCTTAATTTCACAGTTATACCTAGGGTTACATATAGTATAAATCTTTATGAATTAAAATACGTTAGTAAAAGAATCACGTGCTCATCATGATAATGTATTACACTATCTAAATTAAATTAATATCTTAGAACTTATAGGGAAAGATCTGCTACCCAAACGAAGCTGAGGTGAGTCGCAAGTAGTATAAATACTCATAAAGGACACAGAATTTTGACTGTATAAGTCTAAGTTAGAATTGGTGCCCCTTTTAAATGATTATGTGATTTACAAGCGATCTCAGAATTAATCAAAGCAACGAAGCAAGCGCGCTGCCAACGTTAACCGAGTATGGCGGGGTAATTTCGCAGAGAATTAAGCCATTAATTTGTCAATATGCCGCCGGGAATCTGCCGATATTACTCAAGCCAAAAGATTATTAAAATAGATGATATGAATTTGGTTCAACTCCTTTTTTACAGCCTTACCTTTACTTTCATAACCTTAACGTGTTTTTTTATTAAAACGTAGAAATCAGGTTATTCAACTATCTGATGCTAGACGAACCTTCTATAAAATAAATAAATTAAATAGTGCACCGCCGCAGTTTCAAACAACCGGTAAAGGATGAAATCGAGCGGTGCCACCTTATCCAAGATACTGCTATGCTCAGCTAAGCCAGACAAACCAAACTATACCAGCCAAACCAATGGCCAAAACAACGCTGGACAATTCTCGTGGATAACTGGAAAACTCGGGAGGAAGTTTCAGGTCACGCCGGAGTCATACCGGTTAAAACCTAGCGGTGTTCCTACTTAACTCGGAGACGGGGTCACGAGAACGCGATTAACAGACATTCGCAACCCAGCCAGCGACGTGTCCATTCCGGCCCAACCCGGACTAAGTGACCAAAAATTTACTCCGAAGTTGGTTTGCCTGGAGCTCCTGGCAAGCCACCAAACACCTTGCCGGACCTGTCCTTGTTGGACAACGGACCATGCATACATTACCCAAAGGTCACTACTAAGGAGGGAAACGGGGATCAACTATGCTAATAGCTAACCAACATGAAGGCCGCCTGATTGTCTGCTATGGTTGATCTATTGCGACCCACAGTTGGTATAAATCGTGGTGCAGCGATGTTAGCTGCAGGACAGGATAGGAGAAGAGAGAGGGCGGTATTGAGAAGTATAAAAGACAGTGGAGATGATTGATATGGAGTTCCAAGTCTGATATCTTCTATGTATAAAGACAAGGTCCACGCTGTTTCAAACCAAGCAGCGGACTCATAGGAGACACCCTTGGAGTAGCGTTTCCAGTAGGACTAGCCCTTTTAATCGCTTGCCCTCGAATTATTAGAGGCAGAACTCTTTAAGAGCTCGCCTACTCTCCTGGTTACGCTGTGTAAGCCAGTAGGACCAAAACCATTTCTAGCAAAAATAAAATAAAATGGAGCATAACTGTGTAAAGATCGTACCAGCTGGTCTTTCCGTTTATTTATCTTCTGACTGACGAGCTTATAGGGGAGGTTATCAAATTTACTTTTTTATTGATGATGAGGATCCAGTGGAGTATTGATGACGAAGTGTACATTTTGGCGATGTGCTGATCCCCTTTGGCCGAGCGCCATGTCAGCTGTCCCCACGCGTCCACTTACGATCATATTATTAAGCGTATTATTTATAAAATGTTTGTTTTGAATCAAAATTACCGAGTCATTCGATCACGTGTATTCTCCAGCCCACAAAACTTATTTCGGTTACAGCAAAATTTAATTTATTTATGCACTACATTAAAAGGTATGCATGTGTCATTATACACGTGGAAGAAGTGAAACTTCTTTATAATTTATTGTCGTCATTTTGCTAAGTAAAGTGTCAAATAGTAAAGACCCAAAAGGCACTTATACATACTTATAAACACATACGTCGATTTTTTTCCCTTATTCTGCCATAAAAATAACTTCTAAGACAAACTACATTAGAAAAAGTAAAAATTTTGTATAAATAGGACATATACCCATTTGGTAATAACACTATGAAGTGCAAAAATTTATTCCACTTTCGATGTAAGTGGATAAATATGGTATATGCTAAAATGATACCTAAAGAAATGCAATCTAAAGATATATTATAAACAGATACACATATATAAAAACAGACACTCAAAAAGAAGATGTAGTGACTAAAATTGATAAAGCTATGCTTAAATGGTTTGGGCACGCGGAGAGATTGAATGAAACGAGACTGACAAAAAGGCTTTATGAGTCAAGTGTGAATGGGAAAGTTGGAAGGGGAAGACCAAAGCGATCGTTCCTGGACCAAATCCAGCATATTTTAAATAAGGGCCAGGTCAAGAGTACTCTAAACCGACGAACTTGTATGAAAGGTTTAATGAGGATGAAAGAAGCAAAGGAGATATGCAAGGATCGTGGCAAGTAGAAGGACTGAAGATAATTTATTCCATATACATTTGGTCTTTCCAGGCACTTTATAACACATACAGTAAATTATACCTCAATAGATACAATATATAGATATCTCTATACATATATCAATATGCACATAAATACACACCAAAATATATATAAAAATGTGACGATATTTTTCTCAAATGGACTCCTAACCTAGTTAACCGATTTTAATGATTTTTTTTTAATTTTGTAGAATATATTATAACTTAATGTATAGGGATAGATTTCTTTTCCACGTAAAATCCTTTATTTGTACAGTTAAGTGTAGGCAGACGAGATTGGAAGGGTCAATTTACATATAATTTTCACGAAAATGGAAAATTGGTTTGTTCACAATTATCTCCAATAGGACTGTACCAAATTTAACAGGACTTTCACTGTCATATAGCTGACATTATAGGCAATAACACAGACAAATTTTATCCACAAATATTAACAGAAACGTGAAATTCAGGCTTGAAACTTAAACAGCTATATAAGGCAAAGCGAAGCTATGTATGCTACAGTTATAGGTATAAGAAAACCTCGAGAAACTTCAATATTAATACGTTACGTAAAAAATTGGCGTAAAAACACAGCCTCCAATTTCTTCTCAAAGAGAGAGAATAGACTACAGCATAAGTACACATAAAGTTTTTACGCTACACAATATTTTACGGCCGTGACATAAATAAAGGGTTCTGAGAAGTGGAACACTCTGAGTCCTGGTTACATAAGTTATTCATTCGTACTGTGTTCAGATCTTGAATGTTGCTTAAATAAGGTTGCTGTCTGTTGAAGATCGGATAGAATAATAAAATATTAAATTTTTAAAGTAGGTTAACAGTAGCAAGAAGGAATTCGCCAGAGCATATGCTTTTTTTATTGTTAACATGACTGTAATTTATTCTGATGGTAATTGATGATACAGTCTGCGCTAACCTTTTGCTGGGAAATGCCTTTACTTACCACGATCAGACTAAAATCTAATCGGAATTGTGTCGCTGTCAAACCAAAATAACCAATGAATTGAAAAAAATGAATTGCTGTTCGTTAACCTCCCTAAAACTCGAAAAAGGCTAGACTGATTTGGCTAATTTTGGTTTTGAAGTATTTGTGGAAGCCCAGGGTAGGTTTAAAAGGGAGTAAATATGAAAAATATTCTGGGGATATAGTATAAACAACAATTTCGTTTTCCCTTAGAAACTATTGCTACCTAATGAAATTTAAGTTGTTTTCTTTCATTTTGAAGTGAAACTTCTTTAGGCACATGTTGGTAAAATTTTAACGGATGAAACGCGTGATTAGCGTCACTAAGATGTGTAGGGTTTTTTATGCTAATTCGTTTGAAGGTTAGGTAGTTTTAATATTTACAAATAACATGTGGCATTTTAATTTGCCACTCGTCATTTAATAATTTAATATATTATTTTTCGTAAAATGTAACATAATAATAATTCATTATTTGTAATATTGATAAAAAACACGAGGCATTTTAATTTACAATTCGTCATTTGATATTTCAATAAATTATTTGTATTAATTTTCGACACTTGAAACTTCAATGACATTTCTTCCGTTTTCCCTCACTCTAAGTCTCGGAAATCTAAAGTTTTAGATTTGTATAAATATAAAAAAATTATTATTATTATAGTACGAAGGTTTAAATTAGCTGGTGATGAATTGCCGTAACAGTGGTCACCCCCGCATCAGGAGACCTGAGGTCCTCTTTCCACCTTTCAATCAGGGCCCTGTCGTATAGTCCTGATTCTCTGGACTTCGTTAGTATCTGGCCATTCGCTCTGTTACTTGCAGCTGCCCGATACTGATAGACAGCCGCTAGAACCTCTGCCCGGAGCTGTGCTTCGGAGCGGTCAGAGCGTTCACCCACACCGTATAGCGCTATTCTTGCGAGAATCCCAGCGGAAAATTTCTGAGAGAAAGATCCAGGTCCTCCCACGTTAGCCGGAATTGGTCCAAGGGCGGCGGCCGCATGTAACAGTCTCGGGGTAATCCAATTGAAGTGTACTGGGAATCTACAACGCTCATCCAGCAATAGGCCCAAATATTGTAGCTTGGCTTTTACTTCTACCGTCTTGCCGCTCTCTAATAAAGATGCCCTTGGTGGAGGACCCCTACGAGGTCCAAGTTTGGCCTCTGTTTTGGTGACGAAAACCTCCAGGCCCATTCCCTAGATCCTGTCCACCACCAAATACTCTCCGATTTCAGCAAGTTGTGCCGTCTCTGCAAACGTCCTCTAACCGTGATAAGGGTGTGATTGGCGTAGCAAAACACCGTCACTCCGGGAAGGAGCGGACACCGCAAGAGCCAGTCAGTCAGTTCACCAGCCTACCTCCCCAAGTCAATCGTGCGTAAAGAGCTTTTATAAAAACATTTATATAGGTAGATTACAAATATAATATATACAGCAGTACAAATGTATGTATTTTTTGCCACTTCCGTATGAATTCTCTGTGAGATGGAGTGGGCGGGGACGTTAATCGGGTGCGGCAAAAACGTCTCCACTCAAACTAAAGTACATAACATCCGAGGCAAGATGTACGCTTAGAAAAAGCTTAAATGTTTCACCCCTTTGTACCGTATTTCTTAGACTACGGATACATAGCCAAAGCGGTAGCGGAAACCATATTGAAATGATTAGACTATATATTTTATTATTATATCTAATTATAAATTATTATCAATCACAGTCAGAGCCCTCCTTGTAAGTTCATAAGTAATCCCGTAGAAGATTAAGATTAGATATACTTTTTTGTTAATTCATTACGTTTCTTTGATTACTTTTATTTATAAAGTAATCATATGTTAGTATAAATAAACACCATGCAAACCTGTGAATTTAGGCAAGTATGATTACACTGAAGTGTGTGAATAAGAGAGTGAGTGTGTGTCTGTGTATAGACCTAGTACTTGATGATAACATTAGCATTTACTTTCTGTATTTTTATAGGGTTTTAAAAATGATCTGACCAGGATAATCAGTAAATTAAGTAAAAGTGGGTAAAAATGGTAAGGTAAGTAGCAACCCATTAACGTCCCACTGCTGGGCACAGGCTTCTTCACTCATAGGAGAGAGGGTTGTTAGAGCATAGCCACGCCACGCTGCTTCACTGCGGATTGGCAAAGTACACAAGTCTGCTCTCTATTTCTTCACTCTTCTAGTCCGATGTGACGGGAATCCGACACGATCAGAGGTAGATCAGGCGCAGGACCGACGGTTTAACGTGCTCTCTGAGGCGCGGGAGTGGATCACACCGCCAACTCCTCAACTTCGGGCAAATATTTATAAAATCACTAGACCAATGAGTCCAGTCAGTCAAAGGTAGGTGTAAGTACCAGCCAATTAATATCCCACAACTGGGCACAGGGCTTCACACTCGCAGAGTTTTTTAAAGCATAGACACACCTCGTTGCTTCCCTGTGGGTTGGAATGCAGGATAATCAGCAGCTTTAATGTTGTCAGAAACTACTATATCAAATTCAAAAACATTTTAACTGTTAAAGAGCCCATTTATCATACGCTTGTTACTGTTTTAAAAAAGTCGGCGATAGAGTATTTCTATCTGTTAAGGTTGAATCACTGTAATAGTAATGAAATTTGTTCTTTCTTTCTCTTGTGTGAAGCAGAAGAAGGTACGCGGGTTAACTAATTAAGGACTAGTGCAATACCGGAATGTCTAATAAACTTATAATAAATATAATGGCAGTTAATAATGTCTTTCTTATGCTTTATAAAAATCACTTGTAACATGTGTCTACATTCCAACCATAGGAAGTTTAAAGTAATCAGATGCATAGTATCTTTTTTACATTCTTTGTCATAACTTTTGATATTTTATGGACACAAAATAGGGGTAGAAAGTTCCAAATTATAGAGCCTCTATATGTACAATGGTGCTTGACTGCGACGTCTCCTGCTTATATCTAATAATTTCATAGTTCTAGTTTGAAATTATATTTTACCCGTAAAATATTTGGAGACGTATTCATATGGTACGCATTATTTATGGCCAGTGGGTACGATATCTAATTGACTTATTTTATTACTTCTTCTCCACATATTCCTAAAGAAAAGACAAAGAAATTCTTATATTTTATCATTTATTAAAACAAAATTGTAGCTGTGTTAAAGCATTATACACAATCATATTACCTAATATAAAAAAAATGAATTGAATTCTTAAAGCTGCATTAGTGCTGTGTGAATTCTTAAAACTGCATTAGTATTCACTGTGAAATGATGTATTTGTACTTAAGTGGATGAATAAAAAATAATTGAAAATTAAAAGAGATACAAGCTGATTATTTGATCAAAAAATGGACAATGTAAATATACAGAAAAAAGTCACAAAAATTGGTCAAGTCGCCACGGAGAAGTTTCGATAACAAACTCTATTTATTGATTTATTAGTAATCCAACAGTGTTTTAACAAGTTGTTACATAAAATAATGAATATATTTAGAATAAGGCCAATTATGGATTATACAGATTACTATGTAATATTTGTTATAAGAGAGTAGATATTAGGTATTCAGAATTTAGAAACAATGAAAAGAAAAAAATTGAGATATTCGCTATGTAGTAACGCACAATTAGTGAGTGTTATGTAAGAGTGAATTTGTAATTTAATTTGTATGTGTTGGTGGTTGGTAAATTTAGTCATATAAGAAGAATTAGGGTCATGTTTTATTACAAAAGCTGGTATGACAGAAAGTTTTGCACACAGGCCTAACTGAATAAACAGTATTTGAATTTGGATATATATTGTTAGACTAACCACACTAATTATTTGCAGAGGGCTACACCAGTTTGTAGCAGACTACAATGGTTGATAACTGGTCACACAGAAATTGATGTTTTTCTGTAATAAAACCCCACAAGACGTTCTATAAAAAAAAAAACTAAGTAGCAGCCCATTACTGGGCACAGGCCTCCTCACTCCGAGGAGCGTAGGTTTTTAGAGCATAGACATTCCACGCTGCTCCACTGCGGATTGGCAGGCATAGTACACAAGTGTACACTCTCTATTCCTTCACTCTCATAATCCGATGTGACGGGAATCCGACACGACCGGAAAGAGATCAGGCGCTTAACGTGCTTTCCAAGGCACGGGGGTGGATCACACCACCAACTTCCCAACTTCGGGCAAATATTGAGAAAATCTTAATAGAAAACTCAATATTGATTTTTGAATTGGCCCGACCCGGGGCTCGAACCCAGGACCTCATGTCTGTAATCGAACATGCTAACCACTAAACCAATGCGGCAGTTCTAGACCAATGACGTAGTTTTAGAACAATGATGCAGTTCTAGACCAATGAGGCAGTTCTGTACTGAACATACAGTAATGATTGAAGTACCAGCAATCAAGTCTGTCAGCAAATGCCTTCAGATTATATGCGATTAAATCACAAAACAAGAAGGCTTTACAACATATTAACGAAAAAGATTATCGAACAAGTGTGAAATACAGAAAAATTGCTAGAAATAAACACGAATGTCATATTATCTTGGAAGTTTCTCCAGCATTGTGGCAGTGCCTTACATCATTCGGGAAAGTTTACATAGATTTGCAAAGGTGACACGATTATGACCAATCACCCCTAGATCAATACACTATATATCTATATATTGGCGGAACATATTATCTACGTCCATCATGTCGAAGGAGAGAATGAATGAGACTTAAATAAAATAAACGGAATGGAACTTTAATAAAAATAAAAAAAAGCGCTGCGCACCAGGGATGCACAACGTTTGTGGATGGTAATGTAGACACAGTCTAAACCCGCCCCAGTAGTAATAAGCTCTGAAAGGAGTCATTTTAACCTGAAAAGTACGACGAGAGAACCTGATGCGATCATGTTTGCTCTGTCAGACAATGCACTGTGCTCTCTCTCTGTCTGTATAGTCTTTAAGATCAGAGGATACAACATGGCCGAGGTATTTAAATCAAAAGCATTTAGCGGAGTACCGCAAAGTTTAAAAGATGGTATGGTCCCGGGCTGTGCTTTCCCCTTTGACCTGAAAGACCATGCATTCGCTTTTTTTGACGTTGTATATCCAATCCATGACTAATAATAAGCCACAGAAACAGGATAAATGTATGAAGTCTTTAATTTGTAAAAATATTGCATGTTATTAAAAATAATCCGCTATCGCGATCGCCACCGCCTAAATTGTGATTCCGGTGTAACAGCGTTCCTGCGAACCGCACAAGTGGTGGCAATCGATAGGACCCCACCCATTGACCTATTTAGAGATTAGGTTCGCTTCAGCCTTGTCTTACGTTTTTGTCTTGTAAAATGCTTACTATTCAATGCCTCGTTGCAGAGAAATCTGTAGCTTAGGAACGTGGTTACTTTATATTAAGTTTGCACTGATGTAAAAGTATTGATAATCATTGAAACGAGTTCTAAATATGGATAAGTAATTTATAAAATACGTAGTATAAAATGAAGCTGCTGTCTATTAGCTTAGATCTTTTAAAATACATAACGGATTTTAATCTAATTTTCAGCAATAGATAAAGCGATTCAAGGGGAAGGTTTTTATGTATAACACATATATATTATAGTAGAGAAAAGCCGAGAAATTTATTGATTTCTAATGCGATGTCGTTGCGATGCGAACATTTTCGTGATGTTATTGTAGGTTTCATTGAAATAAATTCCTAGTTATCAATCATTGTTGGAGAGCTAAGGACACGTTTAAGTTTTTAAAATAATCTGCGAGCCATGTTTGACTGTCCGACCGTGTTTTTATTTGCCCCCGTACTTTGACCGCGTTTGTAAATTGAAATAACTGTCGCCTAACCCTCTCGCAGGGTCGTTTTTGCGTCGCTTGCCCCGAGGCAATAAACAGGCCCACTTTATATAATACCACAAAAAAATTTAACGATTTTCGACGCGATACCCGCACCCATCCGTAGTAACGATCACTTTGTAACTGATGTATATTTATTTTTTCTTTTGTCTGATCATATCTCTACACACATTTTGTTACGACTGTTACCGAGAAGCGAAATATATTGATATATCATCGTTTTTCATCTCGCGTTTTTGAATTTGGACGGCAAATTGTTGTTTTTAAATTAATGAAAACACTGTTTCATAGTTTTTATAAATCCTAAAAAGAATGAGATTAATATAGTTGCCGTTTTTCATTTCTCTGTAAAAGTTTAAACGCGGTATTACGTCATATATCTCTAAAACACCGCATTAAGACGAACTAGTTTTTGATATAAAGACATTGGATCTTTAAAGAGCGCACGGTCTTTAGTTTTGCTCGTGTAGTCAGATTTTTTAAAATCCTAAGCCAAGTTTTCTTTAAACATGAAGCTTTGTCGTTAAATCATCATTCGAATTCAAAAAATCTTTATTCAAGTAGTTTTGCAGCACTTTTTGAATCATCATGTTTAAGTATTATTTCCAATGTACGATTGATGATATTAAAGAATGACTTACAATGTAAATTTAAGAGGGTTCTTTGGTGCCCTATTCTGAGAAGAAATCACGACAAACTCACTAGGTTGCCAGTTTTTTTATCATTATAAAAGTGACTTTGATTTATTCCATTAAAGTTTTAGTAATTTATACACTTTCTCGCTTTTTTATCGTTCAAATAAGTATCATATTGATAAAGACCTGTTTACATTCAATCCGTAAATGTACGGACTACCAAATAATTTCTGTCACTGAGTCGTTAACTATTTTTATAAATACGCTGTAAAGGAAGTTTCAAGTAATGCCTTCTGTCGCAAACTTTTGTTAACAAAAAATATCCTTCTACTATTTTAATGCCAGTGATACCTTATTTTACGACTCTGTTTTTATTAATTTATGTGTAATTTAAAACATAATAAACCTAAACTTTAATTAAAAGAAATATCCCTATATATAGTGTAAAACTGCCTCATTGGTCTAGTGGTTAGCATGTTTGACTACAGACATGAGATCCTGGCTTCGAGTCCGGGGTCGGGCGAATTCAAAAATCAATACTGAGTTTTCTATTAAGATTTTCTCAATATTTGCCCGAAGTTGGGAAGTTGGCGGTGTGATCCGGCCCCGTGCTTCGGAGAGAACGTTAAGCCGTCGGTCCTGCGCCTGGTCTCTCTCCTTTTGTGTCGGATTCCCGTCACATCGGACTATGAGAGTGAAGGAATAGAGGGTGCACTTGTGTACTATGCCTGTCAATTCGCAGTCCTGTTATTACAGCACTTTTGAATACTGGGCCTACTTGAATAAAGATATTTTGACTTAGAATACTCCCCATAATAGATCCTGTAGAACATGCAAGGGAACTTATACCTCTTCTGTGATCTAGAGTCTCCAGTTCATTGGTCAGCGGGGGGGGGGGGGGGGGGGGGGNGGGGGGGGGGGGGGTTTGTCGACTAGTTGAATTGCTCGATTTTGAATCCGGTCAAGTGGTAGGAATTTTTGGGATGCACCAGCCAAAGGTGGGGGCAGTATTACTACATGTGGTCGAATTTGGGCTTTATACAGAAGCTAGTCGATTCTTAGATGTAGAATATTTTAACTCTATTCAGCACCCCAAGTTTTTTGGAAGCTTTTTCTTCCGAATGGTCACAGAATTGAACTTCATTCGAAATGTCGACGCTCAGAATGCCAACGCTTGTGGAAACTTTAAGGGTTCTGTTTACCATAACAATTATCACGCGATGCTATAATTTCAGCCCTGGGTGCGTAATATACTGTTCAATGATGCAAATCAAACGTAAAGACATTGAGAAATATATTCAATGAAGGAAAGTACAAAAGGGAATTTATATAACCCTGCACGTATAAGATAATCGATACCAGTTACATAAAGTAAGAAATAGGTCAGAGCAGTTCGTGCTTTAGAGAATTCAAAAGAATAAAGGAGTACCTATTGAGATAAATTATTCGCGCCCCGGCTCCAACTTGTTACTACTTTACTGTGTATCTGATAACAATGTTATTTCAATTTAAAGTTACTATAAACTAATGAAATTATCCATTTTCAATATGATATTTTATCAGCTGTTTGTTTGTACGTAATCAAATCTTTGAGATAGGTTTTTAATGTCGGATTGATTTGAAATTTTACACACGTGTTAAAGATAATATAGTAATTATCAAGTAATAGCTCAATTCCTTTTTTTAGCTTGGAAAAGTATAAAAGTGTGGGATTCAACGTGTTAGATTATAAATAGCACTGATAGCTTTTAAAACATACATACATACATAGCATCACGCCTTATTCCCATAGGGGTAGGCAGAGACAACATCCTTCCACTTGCCACGATCCTTGCATATCTCCTTCGCTTCTTTCAATCTCATTAAATCTTTCATACAAGTTCGTCGGTTTAGAGTACTCTTGACCTGGCCGTTATTTAAAATGTCCTGGATTTGGTCCAGGAACGTTCGCCTCGGTCTTCC